>RJWH01001344.1:130089-397256 GCA_004363575.1 Solenodon paradoxus | reverse complement strand
AGGGCCCTGTCTTCAGTCTCCTCTAACCCTTACCACCGTCTCTCAGCCCTTCCGCACTGCTCTGGACTCTTCCCTCATGCCTTCAGCGTCTGGTTGGGGTTGGTCCAATCCTGAGCTGGCTCTCAGCCTCTGGGCTCAGGCTGCACTCCTGCTTAGTCCCCTAGCAGGGCCAGAGATGACCCGCACCAAATAACTAACTAAATAAATCAATAAAAACAACCCACTTCTTCCTGGACAAGTGCAGCACCTTCTCTGGGGCTGGCAGAAGACAAGGCCATCTCCTCCATTCCCACCCCACCGCCTCCACCCCTGCCCAGGACCGAGGGGCACATGAGGGGGGACTCGGGGGGAGATGGGGCAGCAGTTGGCAGTCCCTGCCCCCACCCCACTGCCAGCCAGATGGATTCCAGATTCACATCTGGGGGCCTTCCCCCTCAGAGGTGCTGAAAGCGGAGACCTTTGAAGCATCTTTGTCCTGAGCCAAGGAGGCTCAGGAGACCAGTAGGCAACTCTGACTCCAACTTGGGTGGGCACACTGGGTGGGACAGAGCTGAGGAGCAGCATGCCCTCCCCTTCACCCCACTGGTATGTCCTGTATACCTTCCTTCCCTGCCCCAGGCGTGGGACGTGAGGATGGATGTGGCAGGCTGCTTTGCCCAGACAGGTACCCCCAGGCTGTCCAGAGCTCACAACCCCTGCGACTACCCCTGGCTGGGTGACAGAGTGGAAAATCCCACCTACTGGTGCCAGGAGATGCTGGGTCTCCTGCCAGGATGCTGGCAATGCCCAGCTGGCATGAGAGGGCCTAAGTGGGTGGCAAGGCAGTCTCCCTTACCCCAAGCATGGGCAGTACCTGCTGTGTGGGCCTTCTCTCCACCGGCGGTCTGTTTCCTGCCTCAGCTGGGTTTGCGCTAGCTGGCACTATCTCCCCTGGATGGCATGGTCAGACGGATGGGGGTCATGCAGGGCAGGAATGGAGGCTGGTCACAGTCAAGGACTGGCTGGAGGGACACAAGCCAGCTGGGCATCCCCGCCCTGCCCAGGCCTAGAGCTAGGACAGCAGAAGAGGGCTGAGTGCCAGCTCTCGGGAAGGAGGTGTGTGAGAAGGTTGCTCACTGCCCAGACCCGAGCACCCTCCTCCTTTTAGGAGTGGCCATCTGGGGCAACCTGGGGCTGGAGAGACTGCATTTCCCCAGAGTGATTCCAGCTGGAGGCCTCCCAGGGCTCACTTTCTCTTTGTGCATCTGCCTCCACGCCAGGCCTCTGGGTACCCACAGAGGCAGAACAGAATTCTAGGACTGCAGCTATGCCCTAGATGGGGGAGAGCTTACAGACTTTTTCTTTCCTTCCTTCCTTCTTTTCATCCTTCCTTCTTTCTTCCTTCCTTCCTCCCTCCCTCCCTCCCTTTCTCCCTTTCTCTCTCTCTCTCTCCTTTCTTTCTTTCCTTCTTTCTTCCTCCCTCTCTTTCTTTCTCTCCTTATTTCCTCCTTCCTTCTCTCTCTCTCTCTCTCTCTCTCTCTCTCTCCCCCCCTCCCTCTCTAAAGGAAAGATGCAGCCAGCAATGTAGTAGGCAAGCAGGCACAAGAGAAGAGGAAGGAGCATTTTATTTGTTCTCATTTAGTTGTTCACACTGGTCATCTCCCCCTGGGCCCAGGACTCGAACTCGGGGGTATGAGATCACCTTTTTATTTAACATCCTCTTCCCTTTTAAGAGTTGAAAGGAGTGATCCGGAATCACACAGCAACCACTGACAGAGCTGAAGGGGACCCTGGTCTCCTAATGCCAGGTCCTCGCTGTTCTCCACCTTCACGCTGGCTGCACATGGTCCCAGCAGAACGCAGGCGCGGCTGCAGCAGGGCCGGGCCAGGAGGAGACAAGGGTCAGAGCACCAGGGCGGGGCCGGGAGGAATGGGCCTCACTTCTGCAGCCTTTTCTCCCAGAGATTCCTGGTCGTTGGATTACGCGGTCCACACCCGCAGAGGGCTCAGATGGCACCGTCCCCAACACCCAGGAGCCCGAGGCACCTCCAGAGCAAGACGTCATCGCCAGCACGGTAGCGGACATGGTGACAACTGTGATGGGCAGCTCCCAGCCCGTGGTGACTCGAGGCGACAACGACAACCTCATCCCTGTCTACTGCTCCATCCTGGCTGCAGTGGTTGTGGGCCTTGTGGCCTACATCGCCTTCAAGAGGTGAGAGGGGGCTCAGGGGCCATAGAGCAGGAACTTGACCTTCTAGGAGGGTTTTGCCGTGACCTTGACCTAAGAATGCATACTCTTTTCAACTCAGCCCTAAATCAAGCTCATCTGCTCCCAGCCCACCCAGTCTTGGCCATGGCAGGTCAGCAGGTGGCAGGGACGCCTGCAGCCGGGCAAGGCTCTGTCCTGCCCTGGCACCCAAGCCTCCCCACTCCCACCCGCTCCCCTCCCTGACTCCCAGCTCCCAGTTGCACACAGCTTCCTTCGTCAGCTGCCTCCATGCTCCCTCCGCCCCATTTGCCCACACGGTATCTGTGCCTGCCTCTTCCTTCCCACGCGGGGCTGGCATCCCTGGACACTGACATCCGGAAGTCCAGGATGCGCAAGAGCTCTGGGAAGCATTTTAAATGTTTAAGTGCTTTTTCCATTCTTTAAAAAAGGTCATCAAAGTAATATATACTTGTCTGGGGAAATGCAAACAAGACTAATGTCTTGTAAAGCAAAATGTAAAAGCCCCTTTCATCTCCCCCATCCTACCCGTCTCCTCATCGGAATCTGGAGAGAATCCTCTCCAGCCATTTTCTGCTCGTTTATAAACACATGTGTATAAGCCTCTTTATAGCAGACGTAAGTACACTTTTTCAGTATTAGATCATACTCCCTCCTCAACAACCTTTACACTTCACCTCCCTTGAGAGAGCTTTGCTCAGGACACATAGCTTACCTGATCATGTGTAACCACTCATTCAATAAACCTGGATGGATCATCATTTATTTAACCAGCCTCCCTATTGATGGACGTTGGGCTGCTGCTCCTTTTTTCCTTACTGCTCATGCTGGAGGAGGGACACCTTGAACGTACCCTGGCACAGACGTGGGAGGGTTTAAGGGGAAGACTGGGACCAGGGGGATTCCCAGGAAGTTGATTTCTGCATCATCCCACAGCAGCCCTGCCCCGTGCCCTCTGCCCTCCCTGCATCTTTAGGGGCACATGTATAGAGAAATAAGAGCCTTCACTACGGTGCCAGGGAGCTCAAACTGGGCCCCTGCCGGGCCCGGGCCCCACTTGCAGGAGCACAGGCGCCGTGGCCTGGTGGTCCGCGTGGCCCCTCAGCCCTGAGAGTGCGCCTGTCCTCTGGTCCAGGTGGAACAGCTGCAAACAGAACAAGCAAGGAGCCAACAGCCGGCCTGTGAACCAGACGCCCCCACCCGAGGGAGAGAAACTGCACAGCGACAGCGGCATCTCTGTGGACAGCCAGAGCCTGCACGACCAGCAGCCTCACACACAGACAGCCGCCGGCCAGGGTGAGCAGCAAGGGGCCGGGCAGTGGAGGAGGGAGGTCAGGAGCAAGCAAGAGGAGACTGGAGGGAGGGCTGTCAGGGGCCAGCTCACGGGTCTGTGCGTGGGGTGGAGAGGCAGCGTGAGCAGCTGTGCGAGCAGCCTTTTCCAGTGGCAGCGCTTGGGAACTGGAGGCTTGACAAATTGGAGCATCCAGACTCATCAAGCTAATCAAGCTAACTGTCCCTCCTGGGGCTAATGATTCCCCAAAGTGGCCGCAATTAGCCTCCTGCCCTGGACTTCTGGGGAGCAAGTAGTTAATGAGGTACCATGATTAGTGGTCGGTAGCCCAGCTCCAGGACACTTGCGGCAGGGAGCTCGGGACTGAGAAGTTCTGCCTCGTATTCTGCCTTGATTGACTGCTGGGGGTCTAGGATGGGTTGTGTCAGAGCTATGGGTGAGGAGAAGGGGGCGCGTGAGTCAGCATCTCCCAAGTCCCTCCCAACCCTGCCCCATCCAGGACGTCATCTTGGCCAGCGCTCTGCCTGTAGGTCCTCAGGGCTCCCCCAGGCGGGAGGAGAAATGCCCCGTCCCCTCTAGGATCTCCCTCCAGGCCCCCATGCCCACTGTGTGGGGCTGGAGGCCCGAGGGTAGCACCTGACTCCCTCTGGGTTCCTGGCAGCCCTCAAGGGTGACGGAGGCCTCTACAGCAGCCTGCCCCCAGCCAAGAGGGAAGAGGTGGAGAAGCTGCTCAACGGCTCTGCAGGGGACACCTGGCGGCACCTGGCAGGCGAGCTGGGCTACCAGCCTGAGCACATAGACTCCTTCACCCACGAGGCCTGCCCCGTCCGCGCCCTGCTCGCCAGCTGGGCTGCCCAGGACAGCGCCACGCTTGACACCCTCCTGGCCGCCCTGCGCCGCATCCAGAGAGCCGACATTGTTGAAAGCCTGTGCAGCGAGTCCACAGCCACGTCCCCGGTGTGAGCGCCCCCGGAGCCCCTGCCCTGCCCCCACATTCCAATGACTGGTGCTCCAGCCAACCCCCATGGGCCAGTGTCAGAGCTGTGCCCCTCTGGGCAGGGCCTCAGAGCCCAGGTCCCCAAACCACCGCCCCGTCCAGCTCCCCTGGGGCCCCTTTAAGTGAACCTCTGCCCCTGCCCCTTCACCATCTCAGGCCTTCTGCTCCCTTCTCCCTACTCTTTTAGGTGGGCCAGTCTCTCCCACCTGACAGGTGTCATATCTGGGGAGCTGACACCAGGGGTGGTCTTGGGGTCAGTGACCTGGCCTCAGAGACTCAGAGGGAGAGATTGAGGAACCAGAGCCATGGACTCTACACTGTGAACTTGGGGAACGAGAGGGCATCAGAGTGGCCTAACCCTCCCTCGGCCCCCTTCTCCCCCATGCCCCTGACCTAAGACAAAGAAGATCAAGGCTTGACAGAGATGGAAGGGGGTTTCAAACTGAGTCCACCCCCTTTGTTTTATGTACAAGACAGTGAGGCTCAGAGAGAGACTGTGACTTGCCCAAAGCCATCCAGCAATGGGGCGGCCAGATGTGGACTGGCCCCCTGCTCTCTGAATGTGGGGCACAGGCCTCGAGTTTGCTTGAGGGCTGGGAGAGGAGACCAGATGACTCTCGGAGAAATGTCTCAAAGCCAAATCCAGTCCCCCCTCCACCTTCTCTAGGCCTGTCCAACCCCTGTGGAGAAAAGATGCCTTGCTCAAAGCCTTGGTTGTTGATGTATCCTGACCCAAGTCAGGTTTGGGGGGCAGTTTTGATCTGGCTGTCCCCCCAAGCATGTCGGTGTGGTGTCTGTGGTGTGGCCTGTCTGCTGCTGTCCTCCATCTGACGTGGACCTGGAACCGACACAGACGGAAGCTTCCCTGAGGGCCAGTCTTGGGGGTCAGGGACTAAGGACCACCCCCACCTGCAACATACAATACCAGACACACACACACACACACACACACACATGATGAGAATTTTTGCTTTCTTCCATGAGTCCCTCTCGGGCCAGGACAGGATCCTGGCCAGGGCAGTGGCCAGAGAAGCATCGAAGGGCACTGATCTCTGCTCACTGTCCTCCTCCCCACCGGGGTTGTTGGGCCAAGGACGGCTGAGGCTTGAACTGGCATCTGTCTTCCCAAGGCCTGCCCAGGGAAGAAGGCTCTCCTCCTCCCCTCCCTGCAAGCACGGGTTTGGCTAGGCCCTGAAGGTCTCAATGAAGAAACGTGAACCAGCGTGGGAATGCGGCAAGACGGAACTGAGTTAGACTGTGGCCAGGAGAGGGTCTCTCCCACGTGAGAGGCCCCTTCAAAAGACTGTTTTTTCCCCCTTGCTTGGTGCCAGAAAGGGGCCACAAGATCTCCTGAGGTCCCTCTCTGGCCGGTTCTGTATTGCTTGATGTTGGAATGAGTGTGGCTCCCCTCTATTTAGCATGATCAAGCCTGGGCAGGGTGTGCACTGACAGCCACCCGTTCCCCCGCCCAGGGTCCCCCCCACCCTGTGTAGGGACTGGAAGCATTATACTAGACGGCATTTCCTTGACCTCAGTCTGTGATGGGAGGAGGAAACGCACCTGCTGGCCCCTCGCCTGTGCTCCTGGGGAGTGGGACAGACTGAGTGTATTTATTTTCCTCCCCAGCAGCTGGGGAGGGGCTGGGGGTGGCAAGTATGTTTTAGCATGTGTTTGGTTCTGGGGCCCCTCCTGCCTCCTTTGGGCTGAGATGGAACCCTCTTGGCCCTCTGCTGGGGCCTGGGAGCTCCAGACTCCCCATCACCCTCCCCGCCACCTGCCCTTTGCATCCTGTGTAATCATTTCTTGGGCCCTCCTGAAACCTACACATAAAACATAAATGATGAACATTAAATAGCAAAGAAAGAAAAACAGTGTACAGATTTTTCTGGAAATTCCCGTGATTTGAGTGTGTGTAGACATGGGGAGGGTGAGGAGCAAGGACCCAGGTATGATTTCCAACTCTGAGTTCCTGTGCTATTTTTTCCCTTCCACTAAACAGGGACGTTTTAACAGAAATCCAGCAAATTCACATGTGTAGACAGAGAGTTATTTTAAGTGGGATAGTAAAGGAGTGGGGGCCCTTTGCCCCCAGATCTTGGAGAAGTGAAAATGGCCATGCAGGAAGCCGGCCAGCTGTGAACTTGACCAGATGTCAGAAGTGAAACTGACCACAAGGGAGCAGGAGGCTTGCTAGGAGGGCTGGGTCACAACCCCAAAGCTCCCAGCCACCCACATGGCTTGGGAGACACGCTCCCTCCCCCACATACACACACATGTGCACGCACAGGGCCTGTCTCCAGATGGCTTGGTGGGAGCCAGACTGGCTGGGCCTGGAGTTAGTCCGGCCCCTCCCTCTTGCTTCTCCTGGGCAGGTCCCAACCCCAGCTCCTGCCAGCCTGCCTTTGAGTCCTTTCCGGTGCAGGCAGGCCCAGAGCTAGGGAGCTGCAGGGCTCCTGGCCGCAGGCCTGTTACCCTCCCTGAGCCTGGCTGGGCATCTGGTCAGAGCTGTTCCGCCTCCGCTGGTCGCCTGGCCAGGTCCTTTGGTGGGGCTGGGTTTGTGGTTATCGGGAAGGTCACTGGAGGCTTGTTCTTCCTGGAAAGAAGAGCAAACAAGCCTTCCTAATCTTGGAATCCTGGGAGGGCCAACTGGGCCCAGCCAAGAGTCAGGCATAAGGTGGAGGGAGGCCTTCTTCCATCTTCCACCCCCCAGACTATGAGGGCTGTGAAGAAGTGGGGGTGCGGGTAAATCCAAGTACATAGAGAAACGTTTCTGGTACATGAGTAACTCCCACCATGCATGATGCTGAGGAGGCTGTCTCTAACCTGAGGGAGACTTCCATCTGACAGGGGCATCACAGTCCCAGGCGGGAGATACTCTCATCTGAGGAGGGAGGCACAACTCCTTTTTCTGAGGGATCCCCCATTCTGGCAGGGGAAATGCCTCTAATATGGTGGGAGAGAGCCAGTTGCTGCCTGTGGGAATGAGGGAGACACCAACCTGGCCTTCAGCCACCTTACATGCCCTCTATGGTGTGCCGTGTCATGAGGGGGGCCCTAATTCAGACCCACCCCTACCACAGGGTAGGGGTGCTTTGTCGGAGAATGGACATCAAAAAGGGGTGCCCTGAGGGTTGAGTGAGTTAACAAGTTAGGGAGGAGAGTGTTCCTGGCAGGGGCCTCAGCTCAGCACAGGCCCTGAAGAGGGGGGATAGAGCGTGGGCCTGGGGAGGCCTCCGTATCTGGAGCCCAGAGAGTGAGCGGGAGGTCAGCGGCCAGATGGGAGGGCTCATGAAGAGACACATGAGGTGGCTGGCTACATTCTTCAAACACGGGGGAGCTGCTGCGGGCTTTCAACCTGGGGTGCCCTGGACAGATGCACATCATATAAGGCGCTCACTCTGGCTGCAGGATGGAGGGTGGGAGTGTGACTGAAGTGAAGGAGGAGTCCCAGGATGGGGAGGAGAGTGTTCCTAAAGCCCCTCAGAGCCTGCAGGGTTGCAGGGTGAGTAGGGAGATGGCTGACCCTGACACCTGGAGATAGAGAGGTAAGGAGCCTTAAAAATTGTACCAGAAGTTCATTGTACCACACGCTCACATTGTGGAGAACTTCTAGGCACCCCCCTTCAGCCTCGCCTCCATCTCTTCTAATTCCCCAGCAAGGATGCAGATGCTTCGTGGGTTCCCATCTTTAATATGGTCTCAGAGGGCTGTGCGAGGCCCCTGCCAACTCCTTCATACTCGCAGCCTTACTCCTGCCATCCTCTTGCCTCATTCTCTGTGCTCCCCCAAACCAGGCTTCTTATCTTTTGGTTTTTTTGTTTGTTTTTTTTGAGAGAGAAAGGAAGGAAGAGGAGGAAGAAACATCTTTATTTTGTTGTTCATTTTGTTTTTTCACCCCAGCCCCGGGTCTCAAATCTGGGTCCCTGGGCTGTATGTGGGCCAACCACCACTGTCTCAGCTACCTGAGCCACAAGGGTGCACCTTCTTAGAATTCTTCAAGTTTCCATGCTCTCTCTAGCCACAGGGCCTTTGCACATGCTATCCCTTCTGCTGCTCTTTCCCTTTCTCTCCCAGCTAGCTCCCAGTTCACTGCTTCCCCAGGCTGTAATCATGGCACTCCAGACCCAAGTCAGGTTTCTTGATTCCAGGTTCAGAGAATACTAAGTTCCACTCCTTTTCTTTAGACCATTTATCTCTCTCTGCAATTAGGCAGCCTTCTGAGTGATTATTTGATTACCGTAAACTCCAGGAAACCAGAGATAAGATCTGGTTTTCTCATCTTCTAATCTTCAGCACCTCGCCTGACACATTGTTAATACCCAATAAAATTTTATAGAATACATGAATGTGCTTTAAAGCAGCACTGTCCAATAGATGTCATCCAAGTGACATGTGGTAGTTTTGATTTTTTGTAGTCACATTGTACAAGTAAACTGAAGCAGGTGAGATGAACTTAATGTATTATATTTAGTCCCATAGAGTCAAAGTATGATATCAACATATAATCAATATTTTTCAATGATAAATGAAATGTGTTACATTTTCCCTACATTTTCAAGATCCAGTGTGCATTTTATTTTTTTTTAATTCAGTACATATGTTATGCTTAAGCACATCTCAGCTTGGACTCACCCCATTTCAAGTGCTCAGCAGTTGCCTGTACTAGTGGCCCAGTGCTAGAGCATCGCCCCTCCTGAGTAGGCAACTGTCTGAGTCCCCAGTGAGCTCAGAGGACAGACAGAAGCCCCCTTTCTTCTCCTATGAGCCCTGTAGTTCTGCCACTTCACCCCTCCCCTCTTCACTCAGACCCAAGTCTTCTTTTCGTCTCTTTCATTCTCTAGGCCAGAGGATGAGAGCCTTCATCTCTGCCGGCCCACCAGGCCTCCTTCTCTTCTAGTGCCTCCCTCCCTTCTTTCATCCCGTGCAACGAAGCTGAGAAACTTGGAAGAGTGACAGGTCTCTTCATCTAGTGGGGGCAGGGAGGGGGTCATTGAGTCTGTGGCTCAGAATCCTCCCGTGCCCCAGGAAGAAGGAACTGGGCCAGAGCTGGGGTCAGGAGAAGATACTTCCCATGATGCTCCAGGCCGGGTGGTCTGCTGACCATATGCTTGGGGGAGGCAGCTCTTCTAATAATGCAAAGCAGATTCCTCTCCAGCTTTGTGGCAGCTGGTGGGCAGAAGGCCAGAGGACCAGGCTGAGCCCCCAGGCGTCTGGACCCAGAAGAGCTGAGGCCAGAGCTCCTTCTTCTGCCCCCTGTTCCCTCCTCCCAGACTCCCCACAACATCCCTGCCCTCCTGCTGACCCTTCCCAGCAACACCAGGCTTCCTTCAGCAATCTGCCAGCCCTGGGCCCCACCCCATGTTCCAGATCACATTCCTGCTTTGTCAATAACCCCAGTTCTCAACAAACATCCTTGGGTCATCCTTGCAATACCCTCATTCACATGGACACCGGCAAACCTTGAGGGCTCTCATCTTCCCCACATGCTAGGGTTTTCCACATAGTACCCATTTCCACACCCCAATTCTACTGATTTCAGGCCCCCAATCAGCTTAGAAGTGAGGCCAGAAACAATTCGTAAGGCTCTATCATGGAAGAACATTCTGGATCATTCCAACTCTCATTCCACATCCCTCCTAGGTCACTCAGTCCTGCCCTCTACCCACAGCATCCGGGCATTGCCCAATCCCTGTCCTCCCTGCTCCAGTTGTTTCCAGTAAGACTCCCGAAGGACCCCCAGGGAAGATGGGATTGAGTCTCCTCTCTGGAATGGGACTGCTCCCTTTGGGAGACTCTGGGAACACTCCCATCACCTCTACACCTCCCCACCCCATATTCTAGTGACTCATGGAATCTGGGGCTCCTTCTCTGGGAGCCTGGTAACTCCCTAAGAAGTCCTCAATATGTTCTGGCCTGGGCCTGGGGTTCAGCATCCACATTCCGGGGGCCC
This sequence comes from Solenodon paradoxus, assembly GCA_004363575.1. Classification (NCBI taxonomy): domain Eukaryota; kingdom Metazoa; phylum Chordata; class Mammalia; order Eulipotyphla; family Solenodontidae; genus Solenodon; species Solenodon paradoxus. The sequence goes on along the minus strand of RJWH01001344.1, from coordinate 386,809 downwards.
AGCCCCACCCCAGGGCCCAAGTCTTCAATCAGCAGTCCAGATGGTTCTCATTCTACTCCCTCAGACCCTGGGATGCCAGCAGTCCACACCGGATGTTTGAGCCAGGGGCACAGAGCAGCCAGGCTTCCATTTGTCAACCTTGAAGCTGAGGGAGGTCACAGCATGACCTCCTGGAAGATGATGCCGAGAGCCTGTAGAAGCCAGGCTGGGAGCCCCCTCTCCTCATCCTGCTTACCAGTTCAGATTCTTTGAGTGACAAGAAGGATAAAACTCAGCACAGGGTGGTTTAAGGGAATATACTATCCATCAGAAGAGAAAAGTCCAGGGGTAATGCAGGTTGTAGGCGGAGTTGGATTCAGAGGCTCAAACAACATCCCAAGACTGATTTCTCCTCCATCTATTGCCTCCACATCCTCCCACATCCTCTCCCTCTGGGGGTGTGAGATGACTGCTCAGCCTCAGGGCCAGGCCCCCCAGGGGGAGAGAGCATCTCATTCCTCCAACCCGAGTCAACATCTCCAGACATCCTTGGTTCTGCTGAGCCCATCCCTGGGGACCCAGAATGGAGAATACAGATTGGCTAAGGAAGAGGTCAGATACTCCATCCCTGGGGCAGGGGTGTCACCGAGCCTGGAGCTTGAGACTGCGTGTGGGGAATTGAGGTACAGTTGTCATGGCAGAGCCTCTAGATGGTGAGGAGACTGACAGCTGAGCCCTCAAAGGTAGAGAAAATGGTACTTATTGCAAGCGCTGGTGCTGACTCAGGGGTATTGTTACCCAAAGCTGAGAAATGGAGGGTCTAGGGTAGCTCTTTATATTCTGAGGTAATGATTCATATCCTTGACTATGTGTGATTTCTATTGGTAACTCTTATCGGTTATGTACAACTGCAGAGTACGGAGGCGATGCTTGTTTGTCTTAGTCAAGGATAATAGGACATAGCTCTGGTCTCCATAGAACACGATGTAGCTACAGTTTCTGTAGTACCGTGGAAAATTCCTGGCAGACTAACTTTTTACATTGAGGTCAAGGAAAAGGTCTTCTACCACATTCCCCCCTCTTGATCCTCAAGCTGATCTACAGCCTTGGGGATTATGCAGGAATTATACAGGAGACTCTGAACTGGAGGTGGGACCAGGGGTGACGAGTCTTTCTGGCTGCTTCCTGCTGAACAGGGATGTTGAGGGGTTCAACAACTTGAGTCTTCTTCACCCAGGAGGTTGTGATGGAAGTTCGGTGATCTGACCTGGAGTCACATCTGAAGCTTCAAGGTCTCAAGGCGGGAGGAGGTAAAATGGGTGAGTAGGTTCAGGATTCAGGGACTAAACAAGAATGCAAGTAACAATACAAGGAGGGGCCCCGGCAGGGACAAGAGCCATGATAACCAGCTAATGTTTCTGAAACAGGAGCTCCCGAAATCAGATGAATCTATGAGATTCTGATTCTGACTCTTGTTAGGACTGGTATCCCGGCCTGCCAGTTGAGGTACCAGGGATAAGGGGACAGCCATAAGAAATAATGAGGGAAACACATTTAGGGTGTTAGAGAAATATTTCAGCAGTAGTGCAGTGTGGTGGCAGAAAGGGGTCTGCTGCACCAGTGATCTGCGTTGGCCAAGAAGCAACAGGCCCACACAAGGGGCTCACAGTGCTGGTGAGTAAGAGCAAAAGGGAGGATCAGGGCCCAGAACAAAATGAGAAGGATAAACAGGGTCAGGCTTAGTGTCTGCTGGTGAGTTGGGTGGGTCATTGATCTGCACAAGACTCTTCCAGAATGAGTGTCAGCCTGAGATGAGTGGGAGACAGTTGTTGGGCAGTCCAGCTTGGATGGTGTTCAGAGGTATCCTCCTTCCACTCAAGTGGTCTGTCGTTCCACTGGTGGGCTGCTTTCACCCAAGACTCGTGGATCCAGGTGTTCAGACCTGCAACCTTAAGAGCTGTGGGATGGTTAGTATGACCTGATAAGGCCACTTCCAGGTCAACTTCAGGGATTTCTTTTTCCAGTCCTTTACCCACACTTGGTCCCCTCATTTGTAGGAGTGTACAGTTATTCCTAAGAGGATGGGTAATTTGTCTGTTACCCATCTATGTATTTCAAGGATTGTTTTTCCTAGTCCCTGTAATTGTTTCTGTATTTCTAAGCTCCCTAGTTCCTTTAGGTCCCCCATAGGTCTACTTAAGGCGGGGAAGTCTACCATATGGAATCTCAAAAGGGGAAAATCCTATTCTGGCCCTCGGGGTACAGTGTACACATAGGAGGGCTAAGGGCAGTATGTCTGTCCAGGGTAGACTAGTTTCCTGACATAACTTAGCCATAGAGGGTCCAGTTCATGCGTTTCCTGAACTCCGGGGCTTATAGGCTGTGTGTAAGTTCCATTCAATGCCTATGGCCTTAGCCACCTGTTGCACTACTTCTGCAACAAAGGCTGGGCCATCGTCTGATCCTAGTCAGTGGCATCCTGTATCGTGGGATAGTGTCTTTAGCAGTGCCTTCGTTACTTCTCTCATCTTTTCTGTACGGGTGGGGTCTGCTTCGACCCAGCCTGAGAAGGTGCAGATAAAGACTAAGAGATATTTATTCCTGTGCTTCATCCTATCTCAGTAAAGTCTGCCTATAAATCCTCAAAGGGAGTCTGGCCACAACGTTGAATTCCTGCTGGCCCAACAGGACCCTGTCTGGCGTTGTTCTGTGCACACAGGAGTCAGCGCTGTGTCACCGAGGCACAGAGGGACGGCAGTCGAGCGAGTAGTACTGGTTCAACAAGGTTTCTAGAGCAGTTGTTCCTGGTGGGTGAGTTCATGCTGCTGAAGGACTGCCCGGTGTGCTAGTTGTCCTGACACATAGGTCCTGTGGTCTGGGAGCACCACCATCCTTCCTTTGTTACCTTTCCCCCTTCCTGTTGTGTCCCTTCCTTTTCCTGGACCCTGAATGTGGGGGTGTAGGGGTTCTGGGACCAGCATGATTCTTGATGGTACTGTCAGTTCTTTGGCCGCTTGTCCAGCTACTGTACCTGCCCCGTGGTTTCCCTCTGACATTGAGTCCTTTCCTTTCTGGTGCCTCTTGCAGTGAATGATGCTACTTCCTTGGGTTTCCAAACTGCCTCTAGTAGTTTTAGGATTTCTTCTTGATTTTTGATTCCTTTTCTTCCTGCTTTTAAAAGTCCTCTTTCCTTTTATGTAGCCCCATGTACATGCAGAGCGGAGAAGGCATAGCGCGAGTCAGTATAGATGTTGACGCGTTTATCCCTGCTGAGTTCTGATGCCCTGACCAGGGCCCATAGTTCTGCTCTCTGGGCTGACCATCCCTCAAGCAAGGCTTCTGTCTCTGTAGTCTCATAGTCCGATACAACTGCACACCCAGCGTGTCTCTCGCCCTCATCAATGAACTACTACCATCTGTATAAAGAACGAGGTCAAGGTTTTGCAGGGGCTCGTCTGTCAAGTCTGGTCGGATAGAATAGACTCTATCAAGAACCTCTAGGCAGTCATGCTCTGTGGCCCCCGTGGCAACAGGCAAGAAGGCGACAGGGTTTAAGGTTTTTACTGATTCCAGTTGCACCTGTGGGTTTTCACACAGGAGCCCATGGTACTGGGTCATCCGGGCCTGAGTTAGCCAATGCTGCCCTTTGACCTCCATGAGCATGATGACAGAGTGGGTCACCTGAACATTTCAGTTTTGTCTCAATGTCAGCTTGTCTGCCTCTTTAACTAGCAGAATAGTGGCTGCAAGAGCTCTAAGGTTAGGTGGTCAGCCTGCTGCAACTGGGTCAGTCTGCTTTGACAGGTAAGCTACTGGTCTCTGCCAAGACCCAAATTCTTGAGTCAGAACCCCCAGAGCTACCCCACTGTTCTCATGTATAAACAGGTTAAAGTTCCGTGCCACATCTGGGCATCTCAAGGCCAGTACCTCAGTGAGTTTTGTCCTAAGGCAGCTGCTAAAAGGTTTGCTTTCTTCCTTAGGTGCTCGTTGGCTTCCTTCCTCAGCTGCTCGTTGGCTTCCTTCCTCAGTGCTCAGTCCCGAAGACCTCGTTTGCTATCTCCAGAAGCTCGGTGGCGTTCTTGCCTGCAAAACCCTCCAGTTTCTCATGTTTCCTTCTTACATCAGACTGAGCCTGGCTGCCAAAGTCAGCACTGACCATTCTTTGATTCTCTGGGTCTTTAGGATCAAAGGGAGTATAGACCCTAAAAGCCTCACAAAGTCTCTCATAAAAGTCCTCTGGGCTTTCCTCTGGCTCCTGGAGGACCTCTGAGGTCTTAACCATGTCAGTAGGTTTCTTAGCTCCTGCCCAGTCTCCCTAGAGGAAGACCTGGTGATATCTCTCCAAATGATTTCTCCCTTCCTCAGTATTAGGTTCCCACAGGGTGGGGGGGGGGGCGTGGTTTGCATCTGGAATGGCTTCTTCTACCCAGTTTTCTGTGTTTACAGTGCCTGGAAGGGCTTAACTGGGAAGTCACTTCCTAGCCTTTATCGTAATTCTCATTCACTCCTCAGTATTGAAGAGAGTGACAAGGAGTTGGGAGCAGTCAATTCATGTTGGCCTCTGAGTCTGAAAGATAATTCTAGGAGATTGATCATGGCCTGAGTCTTTCAGAGTAATCTGGGGTGTGGTGCTTCCAAGTGAGGAGATCAGTCGGAGTGAAAATCTGATAATAAAAGACTGATCCCCCTCTTGTAGGGTCTCATTCGGGGCCAGCTGTTGAGGACCCCTGGCTTCACAGAGGAGCATCTGCATGGTCACTGGTGGCTTGGGCCCTTGATCAGCTAATCTCAGGTATCTGCCAACTGGCTCTGGAGAGTCCAGGTGAGGTTCTGGGCTTTGGGGTGGAGAGACTGAGGACGGTGAAGTGTCGGGGTCCGGTGGAGCATTGGGAATAGCCTGAGGAGAATATGGGGGTGGCAAGTCCTGCGAAGGAAATTCCTCTGGATCTCTCTGGAAGATTGGTGGCCTCTGTTTCTTCTGAGGTGTCTGTTTCCCTTACTGGCTGACTAAAACCTTACACTGTCCTTGACCAATAACACAGAGCTGGACCCACGGAGGCTTAACTTGGACAATTTCTAATCACTGGTTTATGTATGGAAACTGATCAGGGTGGCCTGGATCTCCCATCACAACTTTGTAAACAGCCCTCACTGTGGGGAGATCTAAGGTGCCCTCTGATGACCACTCTAATTCACATAATTGGTGTAATTTCCAAGGGGCCAATTTGATACCGTAATCACTTGTAAATCCCTTAAAGTTTTTCAACATGCATTCTAAAACAGTGCATTTAGAAGGACTACTTCCCATGATTGTGGATAATAGTTCGCTCCCAGTGAACGGAGATGCAGACAAGGACAGGGAAACTTTCACTTCATCCTTCTGGCCACTCACCTCTCAGGGATTTAGATCCCTCTTAGCTTTCAAGGGTGTGTCAGAATAAAACCCTGACCTGGATGGACACTGCAGGGAGGAATTGAATTTCTTCAGTTCCCTAAGCACCTTAAGCCATATGATGTCACCACGGAACTGCAGTTAGGGACTTAGACTCCGTAGCATTCGCTGTGGAGCACAAACCTTCATTCTCACATTCACACACCTATCTATCCGAGTTTGACTTCCACCCAGTAAAGTCCCCAGTAAAGTCGCCTAAGGATGATCGTGCCCTTCTTCCACCGTAAATGGCGGCCCTGAACTCGGACTGGGTTCCTGGGGACACTTGCCAATCAGACTTCTGGTCCCAAAAGGCTTTTCTCTCCTTTATGGAATCCACCAGGGCGCAAAAGGGAATTCAATCCAACCGGGCCCAATATGGACTGGGAACCAGAAATTACCTGGTGGTGCCATCTCTCCGCCTCAGGTCTGGGTGGGAGGACTCACCCCGTCAGCAGTGGCAATGAAGGACCAGCATGGCTGACAGTCTTCCCAACCAATGCACCAAATGTTATGGCTGAGCCTCCAGGCGGCGAGAAGACTGACAGCTGAGCACTCAAAGGTAGAGAAACTAGCACTTTATTGCAAGCACCGGTGCTGGCTCAGGGGTATAGTTACCCAAAGCTGGGCAATGGGGGAGGGAGTCTAGGGGAGCTCCTTTTATATCTGAGGTCATGATTCATCTCCTTGGCTACTTGTAGCTTCTACTGGCAACTCTTACCAGCTATGTACAGCTGCAGAGTAGGGAGGTGATGCTCGTTTGCCTTTGCTCACGATAACAGGATGTGGCTGCAATCTCCGTAGTACTGTGGAAAATTCCTGGCAGACTAACTTCTTACAGCGAGGTCAAGGAAAAGTTCTTCTATCACACAGTGACCAAAAGAGGGCCCCCAAATAAGTTTAGACCCCATTCCTAGGTCAATACTTGGACTCCATCCTCCTCAACAGGCAACCTGAGTGAGACTCCACCTCCTGTGCGTGATTTCTACTCAGTGTGAAGCAAGGCATCCCCTCCCCTGTGGCTGAGAGGCCAAGGTGCAGGTCACGTGAAGCTCAAGGACCCAGGTTCAAGACCCAGGTGGGGGACGGGACTGACTGAGAAGCTGTGGTTCAAGGGCATCCAGGAAAAACTTCAGGTCTGAAAATGGAGAATATTCTCCCAACTGCAGGGGCCCGGGGAGCATCTGGGCACCATGGCCTTGACAGGTGAACAAGATTAGATTATGAGGATGGAAAATAGGCAGGGAGGCGATTTCAGGCAGAAGAAAGAGAGCAAAGGCACACAAAGCGGGGGCAGGGGAGGAGTTCACTTTGACACGCATAAATAATAATAGTAACAAGAGGAGAAACAGGGCCAGGTCTAGCAGGGACTTGAAGGCCAGGTTGAGGAATTTAACTAAACAGGGAGCCACTCAGGTTGTCTGAGCAGGAGAGTGTTCTGGAAGGTGTAGCAGGAAGACCCACAGGGAGGATGGGGATTCAGGCACAGGAACGAGCTGTGGAGAGGAAAGCAGGGAAGCATTTCAGGAAATATTAAGAAGGGAGAATGAACATGCCTTGGCACGAGGTCAGATGGGAAACAGAAAGAGAGGGGTCCAGATGACTCCGTCTCCACTTTGGCAACTGAAGCAATGACGGTGCTGCTCATAGAGACAGGAGCCCCTGCAGGAAGAGCAGGATCTTGCGGAAGATCAGGAATTCCATGTGATCTGAGAATCTTGCAGGACAGTCAAGGAGGAACAGCAGGAGGCATTTGGTTACACAAGCCAGGAGCGCAGGTAAATCCCAGGGTTCTGGTGGAACATTTTAATCATCTGCCAGCCAGTGAGTGAGGTCCCCTGGGCCAGAGGGAGAGAAAGCCCTGGGACATGGCCTGTTTAGGTGACCAAGGAGAATGAGGAGTGGAGATATCAGATATGACCAGATATGCTGGTCAGTGAGTTGGGAAGCCCAGATTTCCAATATCTGGAAAGGTAAGAAAGAAGTTTCCGGGAGGAAGCAACAGATGATTCTCAGTGCAGGGGAGTCTGGGAGGGATGGGGCTGGGTAGAGCCACTGGACTGCACCTTGAGGGGTACAGGAGACAGATGTCAGTGGTTGGAGGGGAGCATGAGGGACTTCTCTGGGGGGAGGAGGGAGGATGTGATTTCCTTGGTCAGGAAGCTCCTCTCTAATTGTCTCTGTAGCCAGTTCCGCCTGCCCAGCCCCTCTGTGTGAAATTCCACAGCCAGCCAGGTGAAGGGGGTCAGCTTTGGCCCCAGGGTCCTATTCCTCTTCTTGCCCCAGACATCTTGCCATTTTTCTGTCCCCCTCACCTCTGTCTCAAGGCCACCCATCATATTAACCAGCAAGGACCAATGCTTTGTTCTGAAGGAGCTCAAAGTTCAATCAAAACGCAGAGAGAAATCGTTGGAAAACCTACATGGGATAGGATTCTGCCAAGAGAACACAACCTAGATGCTGTGTCAAAACACTACCTCTTGGAGACATTCAGAAGCAGCCGTCAGGCCCTGGAGTGAGAGCCACACTCCATCCCTTCCAGTGGAGTGATTGGCTGAAGGCCCAGGCAGGACGGAAGAAGCTGCCAGAATCACACAGGTTCATGCAGAAGCCACCTCGGCAGCTCTGGGCACCAAGCCCCACCTCTTCCTGGGGTAACACATGGGCTGTGCACGTGTACAGAGAGTGCCACATGCCTGTCAGGCTGGGGCCTGCCTCACGCCTCTCCAGGGAAGCTGCCAGAAGCCTCGGAGCAGGGCAAACCCAGCACGGTGACTCAGGTGAGGACGATGGGGCTGGGAGGGAAGGCTGCAGTCCAAGCCAGATTGTGGCCCCCCATTACACCACTACCAGGTGTCTGACTAGGGATAGGGGAGGGAGCATGGGTGCCTGGGGCAGGGGCTGACTGCCCCATCTGGAAGCCTGGCAGAAGGGAGGTCTGTTGGCAGATTGACACAGAGCCTGAATCAAGTCAGCCCAAACTCAGAGCTGATGGCCTGATGCCAGCCAGCCCTCCATCAATGAAGAGCTTCCATTGAGGACAAAGGGGCAGCCACAACCCAGGCCTGAGGGACGTGCTCCTAAGGCCTGCAGTCAGGACAGGGCTGGGGGGTGTTCGTGGAAGTCATAGCCTGATGCTCTGGACTCTGAGTCCTGAGTCTGGCCTCAAAGTAGGGGGAGAGGCCCCAGAGACCCTAGGGGACAGGAGGGTGCTAACCAGAGCCACTGAAGTGGCTGAAGCAAGCAACACAGCTGCCCATTAACTAGAGCCTCTGGAGACACTGCTTAATGATAACAGATGACATTTATCCAGCATTTTAATGTCTGCAAAGCACTTTCATAGCCATAATTCCTTGTGATCACTTCATTAATCCTGCCAGAGCGGTCTTGCTGGCCCACCTGACAAACAAGACAACGGAAACCCAGAGGTCTGCCCAAGGCCCAGTCCTAAGTGGCAGAACCAACTGGGGAGCCGTGTCTGCATCCACACCCTGTCCTCCCCCAGGGCCAGGATGACCTGCTGCCAGCTGGCTGAGCGCACAGGAGCCTGCTGGGGTGGGGGCAATGGCAAGGGGCTGCAGAGCAGGGAACCTGAGGTGGGGCTGGAATTCAGACAGAGGAGGGAGGCAGAAGATAAACCCACTCCATTTGCATATTTCCAAAGGCTCATTCCCCTTCCAGTACCCCCTGCCCGCTCCCACAAAGAGTGGCAGGGACAGCTGGAACTCACAAGGGGAAGAAGAAAGGGGATCCCAGCTCAGAGCCTGGTGTCTTAACCCTGATGCCGCCACCAGTGGCCCCTCTCCTCTGCTCCCACCCCCACACTTGGGTTGCTGCAGGCTGGCGCCCCTGGGAGCCTGGCACAGAGCCACACTGGCTGGGCCTGGTGGAGGGGCCAGAGATCAGCAAGGCCACACAATAGCCCCAAGGCCACCATGGGGGCCCTGGTCTGGACCCCGGTCCATTCCCAGCAGCCCACCGCTCTACCATCCTCCAGGCCTGAGACTTCAGTGTGGGGTTCAGACACATCTTCCCTTTCAAGACACCCCACTCCCTCCTACCCTGGGCTTTGCTGAATCCCACCAGACAGCCCCCCAAGGAGCCTCCCTGGGTCTGATATGAAAGTTCCGAGGCCCATTGGCTAGAACTTTCTCCCCACCTTTGCTGCTGGTTGGGACAGAGTGCAAAGAGCATGCACTTTAGAGTCACATGGTGCCAGGTTCAAGCTCTGGCACTGACAGGGCATCTTGGGTCTCATGTGGTCATGTGTCCTCACTGAGCTGCCTCACTGTCAAATGGGACTGAGAGCTGGTGGGCACTGGAGGCTCAGGACTAAGTCAAGCCTGTACCTGGAGCCAGTCCCAGCCTGGGGCCAGGGGAAACCATAACAGAAACAACTAACCAAATAATAGCTTCTTCCTGCTCTCCTTTCCTGCCTGCCTGCTTTCCTCCTGCAACTAACCCCCAAACTAATAAATGTGAGGCTGACCTAGCACAACCCTGGGTCACAATGGACACCTGAGACATCGGCACTCACATCTGCCATGAGATGCCCCAGCAGGCACCCCCTGGCCTTACAGCCTCCCCACCTCGGCAGGCAGACTGGGCCACCAAGTTCCTTGGGTTCAGCCCGCAAGTCCCTGCGGGGCCCTTCTTGCACCTTCGGGTCCTCCCCTAGCCCTGCCTGCAGCTGCATCCATTCCAGCTTCTGCAGGACGCCCTCCCAAGCTCCCTCTCACATCGCCTCTGATAGCTGCTCCACACTTCACGTAGAAGAGACTCTACTCCATTTTGGGCCCTTGCTTTATATCTTTTCATCAGTTTAGATCTACATTAAATCTTTTATTCAGTTATAAGCTGATACCTCTCCGCAGCCCTCCCCCTCCCCCATGGCAGCCTATCTGCCAGGGCGCTGTGTGCACAGTAGGTATTCGAAAGCCACCGAATGCTGAGTTTCCTCCTGCTCCAAGCACCTCATGCCCCCACCTCCAGACTGCTTGGGCCCACCTCTACCGGAGCCTTAACCCACAGCGAGCACACTACCCTTTGAGGAGCACTGGACCGGCACCTGAAGAGAAAGATGAGAGCAGAGCGAGCAAGGCTGTTAACGGAGGCCCGCCTGTGCCTGCATCCAGCTTGATACTGTTTGCTAAAAACCAGTCCCGTTTGTCCCTCTGGCTCCAGCCAGGCCAGCAGCCTGCCTTCCCCATTCTTGGCTTCCATGTGGAGAAGGAGAAGCCACCCACAGACACCAATTGTGAGACAGACAAAGTCTGGGCCTCCAGGCCGGTGCTGGAGGAAGGGTAGGAGGGGAAGGAAAGTTGGGACAATCGCTGAACTTGGCAGCAGCTGACACAGAGCTGGGGATAAGTGCCTGAGACACCTGTCTGCCTTCTGGACTATTTCTCTCCCCTCCATCCCTTTTTAGATTTTTCAGTATCATTCCTTCTTCATTTTACCTGAAATGTAAGCTCCTTGCCAACAAGCGCCAGGCTCTTACTAAGTAAGTAATCCTCACCCCCAGGGTTATGCCTGATGAACAACTGTTTGTTCAATCACCCCACTGTACAGAGGCAGGAACTGGGGCTCAAAGACTTATATGACCCTCCCAAGGTCATACTGTGGGTGCACAGCTGAGGCGGGACTCCTTTTGAAAGCTTGGGCCTCCCGATGCCCTGGATTCTTCTCACAACCCCCCTGGCTGAGGGTCTAAAGGTGAGACAGTCTCTGCAAACAAACTCCCAATGCTTGGCAAGTTCTGGAGGGTTCAGGAGCATGAGGTACCCCCACCTATGCACCCCCAGGTCTCCCAAAGTGACTCTTAGCTTAGAAGGCCTCTGAACAGAGGTGGTTCTCTGTGTTTTATAAGAAACCCCTACCTCTCCACCTTCCCTTGCTGTCCTGGTTCTATGAGTCTGCAGACCCTGGAGTGGAGCGACAGGGAGCCATCAGGCAGGCCATGCTCAAAGCAGCTCAGGGTCTGGCTCCCAGGTGCCAGCCCTCCAAGTCTGCACCAGCCCTGTGTGAGTAACAGAGCTCTGCACTCCCCCACGCCAGCCTTGGTTCTAACCTCAGCATCTTCTATTTAGAGCAGATCAATTGCTTGGAGTAACCTTTAGGAAGGCCCCAGACTGATGGGTAAGGCCCCATCTTGTCTCTGGTCAGCTCCCAATTTGGTGGTGGGAATAGGTGGCACATGGAGATGGGCAGAGATAAAGAGACATGTGTCGGGCATGGAGGCAGAGAGAAAGGGACATGTATGGACAGGGCAAGCAGGGAAGACCGGCTGGGTGGAGGGGAGAGTTTTTGGCTGAAGAGGAGCCTGGGGAAGAAGGGGAGGCTTGCGTGGGTGGGGGACACAGGAGCCTGCCAGGACTAGCAGAGGGAGCCAAGGTGGCTGGAGGGAAGGGGGCGGACAGGGCTGGCGCTGGAGGCCCCAGATCCTGGACCCGGCTCCAGCCCAGCAAAGAAACCTAAGCCCATGGGGCCCCCCCTCCCCAATCCTCAGTGCTAAAAAGCCCAAGACATTTATGACTTCAGGAGGGTAAAGAGCCTGAGAAATGAATCGAAGACCATATGGATTTGTTTCCTGAGTTTTAAAAAATATCCCTCTAATTAGACCGGGAAAAGCCATTGGCCTCTGTCTCAAGGCCCCTGGATTCAATTACTGCTGGGCTCTCCCACTCGCGCTGCGATGCAGCCCTCCCTCCCCTCCACGCGCGGGGGTCAGGGGTGGGTGCCCCCAGAAGGGGGTGGCCCGAGGGAAGAAGGAGGAGGGGCGGGGCAGGGGGACCCGAGTCTTTGAAAGGGTGAGGGAACAATGTTTATGTTCATTTGGACTGATTCGACAGTAAATCCCCTGGAGTCTTCAGATGCCTCTGCACCCCCTCCCCCGCTGCCCCTCATTCCTGCCCCGACTCCCTTATGGCCCCAGGAAAGCCCAGGTCTTGGGACAGAACCTCCTTGGATTCCTTTCCTCTCTCCTGCCAGCAAAAATTTCCTGACATCTGAAGCAAGTGAAATAAGCGTTGAGCAAATTGAAAAGTGAAATTATGGGAGTTTTCAAAACAACCCTTTTTTGGAGTTACTCTACCACATTGGATACCCCGTGAAAAAGGCCCTGCCCTCTGCACCTGTGCTCGGGCTCAGAGGACTCCCCCTCAGTCTATAAACACTCTCCTACTTCCCTCATCCTATAAACACCTTCTGAGCCCAGCCACCTTCATGAACCTCTCTTCCAATCGCCGGCTCTCCAAACACCACATTCTGGGGAGAGGGGCTCACCCCTCCTCCCTCCTCCCTCCCACTGGCCACTGCTCTCCTCCAGCCCCCTCCTGCGGCAGCCCCCCACCCCTATCTCCACCAAGCTGCCTTCACTCCATGGCATCCAGTGGTGCGCCCCATACCTCACCTGTCCAGTCTCGGGGCCCTGCGCACTGAGCCTCACATGGTGGGAGCTGCCAGGACACAGAAGTACCCCTCCAGCAGCCATAGGCCTACGGCCCCCACCCTCGTCAGAGTTTCTGGGTCCCTTTCTTGCAATTTCACTCTCTCTAGGCCACGTGGTCTTGCTGAGTCACATGATCCATTGTTCCGGTACCCCGTCCCCACTCTGAATGGTCCCAAGTCTATGACCTCAGCACCCCTATTCTCCTAGACGCTATTTTCTGGTTTCCTGCAGACACCAGCCTTTGTATGATCTACCACCACCTGGAATTCAAGGTAGTCAAGATGCAACAAGAATTCTTTATCTGCACTGCCCCTCCAAACCAAACTGCCAACCTCCGGAGTCCCTCCCGCAGTGCTCCGGTCTTTTCCTTTCTCACTGATAAGCTTCATTTTTAGAGCAGTTGTACATTCCCTGCAAATTGAATGCAAAGTGTTGAGATTTCCCATATGCACTCTGCCCCCCAGCAGGCACCCTCCCCCACAACCACATACCCCTCCTCAGTTGTCCGCTGGTTACCAAAGAGGAAATGGCCGCATTCCCAGCAGAAGTCGTCTTTCTACCAGAGAGCGCCCTTTCCTTGTTCGGGAGTTCATTTTCAGTAGCCTACACTCCACGGGCTCGGCCAAGGCACAGTGACATGCAGCCACCACTGCAGGAACCTCCAGAGCAGTTTCACTGTCCTCCAGATCTTCTGTGCTCCTGTTCACACACCCAGCAACCACTGATCGTTACTGTCTCTCATCTTCCCTGTTCCCAAGAGTCACACAGCTGGAATCACAGTTTGGAGCCTTTCAGACTGGCTTCGTTCACTTGGTAATATGAATTTAGGGCTCCTCCCTGTCTTTCCAAGGATTGATAGCTCATTGCTTTTTAGTACTGAATAGTATTCCGTTGTCTGGATGCTCTGCAGTTTATTTATCCGTTTACTTGTCGAAGGACAGTTGGCTGCATCCAAGTCTTGGCCATTGTGAATAAAGCTGCTGTAAATATCCACAGGCGGGTTTTTGTGTGAATTGAAGATTTCAACTCATGGGGTAAATACCAAGGACGCAGTAGATCACTATTACAGTGAGTGTGTTTAGTTTTATAATAACTGTCAAACTGTCTTTCAAAGTTTTCCATTTTCCATTCCCAGCAGCAACGAATGAGAGCTCTCATGACCCCATATGCTTGCCAGCAATGGGCATTGTCAGTTACTTAATTGTAGCCATTCTAATAGGTACCTTGTTTTTGTTTTGATTTGTAATTTCCTACTAACAAATGATGTGGAGTATCATTTCATTTACCATCTGGTATTCTCTTTAGAGGAGGTGTCTGTCCAGAACTTTACCCATCTTGATTGTTCAGTTTTAAGAGTTCTTTGTATATTTATGATAGAGTGTTTTTGTAAGTGTTTTGCATTTTTTCCCCCAGTCTGTGTCTTGTTTTTTCATTCATGGTGTCTCTTGAAAAGATTTTTATTTTAATGAAGTTCAGCTCATCAATTTTTCTTTTAATGGAAAGATGCAGGCAAGAATGGAGGCAAGTAGGCAGGCAGGAAGAGAGAGGAGGAAGAAACACCTATTTATTTTATTTAGTTGTTCATCTTGGTTGTTCCACTGGACCCAGGACACACACACAGCTCCTTGGGAGGTATTTAGATGGCACCCAGTGATCTTTTCCAGTGAGCCACCAGGGAAAACCTGAAGTTAGTTTTTTACGAACTCTGTTTTTTGGTGTCATATCTAAGAAATCTTTGCCTAACCGAAGGTGATAAAATAAGCACTATTCTTTTATTAATATTTCATTAATAAAACTAAAATTTTTTTTCTGTTATGTTTTTTCTAGAAGTTTTATAGTTTTATATTTAGGTCTATGGCAAAGTTTGAGTTAAAGTTTGCTTTTGTATGTGATGTGATATATGAATCAAAGTTTCTTTCCTTTTCACATGGATATCCAACTGCTCCAGCTCCATTTGTTGGAAAGACGATCCTTTCAATGGCCTGTGTACCTTTGCTAAGAACCAGTTGCCCGTGTGTATGTGGCTTGTTTGGGGACTCCATTCTGTTCCACTGATCTATTTCCTATTAATACTCAGATACCACATTGTGATCACTTTTGTTTCGTAATAGTCTTGGAATCAGGTAGTTTTCAAGAGCAGGTCCAGAGTAATCCTCAGTCTCAGGCTAATTGTTTCCCACTACTGAGTATCCTACTCAATGCTGCATGAATTAAAAACTTTTCCAGTCTCTCTGGTGGGAGTCGGCACTGTTCTCTAGTCCTTCCGTGGTCGCCCCAGGCCTTGAGGAATTGCCTTACCAGCCTGTGATCTACAAGAGGGCCCCTCTGCAGATTTGGGGTTGCTCTACTACAGGTCTCCTTTTCAGGTACTCCCTCCTGCTAATTCTAATTTGCCTCCTGAACTCTCACATTCATTCCTCTCTGGGAGCCCCCAGGCTCTGCCTCAGTTTCTCTTCCAGGCAGGGAGCTGAGGAGTCTGCCCATCTCATTGTTTCCTGCCTTCCAAGGATCACTGTCCTGCCTGCTGCTCAGCACCTGGGGAGCCTGGCTCCCACATTTCATGTTTTGAGGAGGCAGAGACTTCCCCGCCACTCCATGCTGGGCGGAAGCCCATGGCGAAAGGGTTTAATGTCCGTGCCAGTCTGAGGTCTTGCAGTTAAGACTTCCGGCTGATCTGCCTGTCTGCACACATTCCTGGCCAAGTCTAAGGAGGTCCTGCCACAGGACACAGGAGGCAAGACTGTGGCCGGAGGAGCAGAAAGTGCAGGACTCCCAGGGGACCGCAGGGCAGGGTGTGTTCCAGGACGGGTGATAAAGAAATGGAAGGGAGGAAGGTCCTTAGGGGATGAGAAAGTCACATGGCTAGAGGGAGAGAAGAGTGATGGACCCGGGAGACACCCCAGAGCACAGTCGGTGAGCTGTGAAGCGAGGGCCACACTGGCTGACTGGCCCCAGAATGCAAAATCAAAAACTGCCGGCCACCCTGGTTTCTCTGAGGGCTTGGCAAGAAAGACAAAGGGGGAAGAGAGGGGCTTGCATGGGGCCCAGGCCACGGGGCCCTTCCTGAAACTCGAAGCCCCTAAGAGCAGCAGAAAGAGAAGGCAGACCTGGGTTCCCTGGGTGGACAGGCCCCTTCCCTCCAGGATCCGGGGGGAGTCCTTGTCTCGTGAGCCGCTCAGCCCTGCAGTTCTCACAGGAGTCGGAGCTCCCCTCCACCCCAGTGCCCGACGTGTGAGGAAGTCTGGGAGCCGGGGCAGCTCTTGAAGATTCTAGGGCTGGTCCTACAGGCCTAGTGGCAGCTTGTTGAAGGTCCAGGTGCCCAGCTCCACACACGCGCGCACGCGCGCGCACAGCCCCCACCACCACCTGAAGACTCAGACTCAGTAGAGCTGGGCCTCTGAGTGCCCAGATCACGCGTGGTTGCAGGTGGCCTGTGACGAGGGGCGCTGCTCCAAGCAACAGGCACCCTTCCCCTAACAGCTGCTGGGAAGGTGACAGGCATGACAGTCTCCAGTGCTGTGAGAATCCCCCAGTCAGGGTCCAGTGCTGGGTCGAGGCCTGGGGAGAGTGCTGGCAGGGGTGGAGGGAAGGAGTCCACATAGGCAGGTAGGTGGTGGTGGGGGGGTGTTGTCGGTTTCCCTTTAAAGTCCCTGTGCCTGGGGCTCCCCCCACCCCAGATCTTATCTCTGGGTGCCTTCTCTGGATGCAGCACATTCCCCAGGGCACCCAGGACCCCCAGCTGGAGGAGGGGCCAGATCAAAGGGCAGGCGCCCGACAAGGGAACCTGAGATGCCTTCTTTGTCTGCATCCTGCAGAGGCCGGGCCTGAGACAGGAGGGATGGGAGCCCGGAGCAGGCTGGAGTGGGGTGTCCCTAGAGAAACCAAATCCTGGTGTATTCACTGTGCACAAAAGAATGGCTTGGCAAGGGTCAGGCTTCTCTCACCAGCTGCTCTGGCTGGAGGCTTCCGCCAAGGTATTGGGACATCTGGGCCAGGTCCTCTTCAAGGGCAGGAAAGGCCCAAATGGGGCAGCACTTTGCACTCCTATTGACTAGGGACCCAGGTCCATTCATCGAGCCCTGCTTTTAGCTGACTCCAAATTACCCACACCCAGGAGGGGGCCTAGGAGCAGAGCTGGGGGCCGGTGGCTGGAAAGTAGCCCCCTCCCTAAATCCGATCTCAGACACCCCCGACATCCCCATTCCTCCTGGGAAAGCAGACCAGGCACTGGGGTGTAACACTATCTATCCCCAGACTCTGGGCTCCCCCACATCTGGAGCCCCAGCTGCTAGCCACTATGGAAACCGTGAACCCTCTTCCACAGCCTGCCTGGTCCCAACAATAGTGGGAGAGCGGAGGGGAGCAGCAGCTGTCTCCTCGGGGCTGTCTGGGCCACGGGCAGGCGCCGGATGTCTTCGGGGGGTGTTGCGAGGGGAGTACCCATGTTTCAACTGCTCTGTGGTAACTTGGGAACTTACAGCTGGTGTTAGGGTTGAGGGGTGTGTTTCAGACATGGAACTCTGATCCCAACTTTGGACTGAGTTCAGGGAGACCCAGAGACTGGAACCCCCAAACCACATACCTCCAAATCACCACTGAGACCAGATGGATTCCAAATAGGCTCGCTGATACGGGTCAGGTCTGGCGTGGGGCTAACTTGACAGTGGGTGGCCGTGAAGTCCCATCCCTATTCTCCAGGGTTCACTCACACCCTGAGTGTCCCTCCTGAGACTGGCTCTTCTCAAGCCCACCTGGATTCATTTCTGAGCAGCAAATTACCACAAATGTGACAGTTTAAACCCACACCTGCGTTCTCATTGTTTCCATACCTCGGGACCTCAGGCTGCCACCGAGGTGTCCGCCGGGCTGTATTCCTTCCCGAGTTTACGTCGGCATCCTGGCTCACACACGTGGTGAGAGAATTCAGTTCCTGCAGAGATAGGACTGAGGTTCCAGCTTTCTTGCTGGCTTCCAGACAAAGACTGCTCTCAGCTCCTGAGGCTGCCCTTAGTTCCTTAGCCCAGGACCCTCTCCCAACAGGGCTGGTGACTTCCTCAAGGTCAGCAAGAGGGTCTCTCTGACCTCAGGGAGGTCGTCATTTCCCCTTTTAAAACACGCTCGCTGGATTAACCCAGGCCCACCAAGGATCACAATCAACTGATTTGGGACCTTAACTGCACCTGCAAACCCCTTTCACCTGTGTCACTGCCTGTTAGCTAAAAACAAGTCACAGGTTCTGCCCGCACTCAAGGGATGAAGCGCATATGGGGCATGATATATCGGGGATCCCCTCAGGGGGCCTCTGCCACACCCTCCATGGAGGGTCTTTGTGATGTCTCCTCATCTCCTTCTGCAGACTTCTGCCATCCTGGCACTGTGAGACTGTGTCTTCTGACAGTCCAGGGAGGGGACATATACACTACACTTTCTTCTTTCAACTTCACTCAGCAAAGGCTGTTGAAGGCGCACAAGCTGTCGGGAGTGGACAGGTTGGCAAGGCCTTGAGTCTGGCCTCTTGGACCCCCATCCTCTTGGGGGAGGCCAACCCCACATAAAGAAGTTACTTTAGGGGGTGCAGAAAAACTTGTAAGATGGGGGTATTTTGAGCTCAGCCTGGTGGGATTTTAAGGCAGCTCAGGTGGTGGGTGGATAGGAAATGGCTGTTCTGGCGAAGGGACAGCTTGGCAGAGTAAGTCTGGGGACCATGTGCTGTGGGTTTTGGGGTGTCAGCGGGAGCCATCAGACTAGAAAGCAGTGAGGGAGGTGACAAGGGCAGGCTGCGGAGGCAGTGCCAGCCGCGGATGTGGGCTTCTGTGAGCAGGGGAAGGACATGATGCTGTCTTGTCACAGGCACCTCCTAAGAGCCCGTCTCCCTCTGCATGGCGCCACTGCGAGCCAGATGCCGAGTTTGGTGTTGGGAAGGCAAAACTGCATCGGCAGCGAGGGAACCTCAGGGACCTTAGCGAGCAGTCAGGGGTGCAGACATCACCCAAATCATTGATCCCACCTGGACTACGAGCTCGGAAGGAAGACGGGGGCATTGTGAGAGCACTGAACTGGAGCTCTGACCTGGTCTGGAGTCTCTGGAGGCCCAGGGTGGGTGAGGGTGGTCAGCATCTCACACCCCATCAGAGAAAAGAGAAGATGTCTCACCTGCTGCCACCTGCGTGCACTGAGTCTGAAAGCTTCCTCCCTGTCCCTGAGTCTCACCCTCTCTCAGCACAGGGGCCACCCACACGTACTTGTATGCTTCCAGCTTTGCACTAGCACCCTCTCTGCACTCGACCTCCAGCCATGATGTCTGGGCACGAGACCCTCTGGCGGGAGGCCCAACTGTGTTGCCAGGTGAGAAAGCTCCCGCGATCCTTTGTCCCTCTGTGTAAGCATGGCAGGCCCCGGGGGCCCTGCCCCACTGCTGGACCACCCCACAGCCCAGCCCCAAGTGTTCTCATGCCCTGTCATCCCAGACACAGCCCCAGACAGTTGCACAGCTGGCCAGTTGGCCTGTGGGACAGTGGGCTTGCCAACAGCCCTGGGAAGGAGGGCAGAGAGAGGACACCTCAGACACACAGCCAAGTCCCCGAGCCAAGGCATACACCGGCCAGAAGCCTGAGTAAGCAGCCCACCCAGGATTGGGCTTAACCCCTTCTCTCCCGCACCACCCTAGGGAGTCCCACATTCCCTTGCCTCCAGCCACATGTCCCCACCCCTCAACCACCCCAGCAGACTCTCCTGCTGGACAGGAGTCCTTCCTTGTTCCCTGGCAAACAGTCTTGTTCATTCATTCATCCGTTCTTTTTCACAGAAACAAAATGTAGGTTTTATCCCCAAAGAACAAGGGTTGGAAGGTGTTTCCATGGTCTGACCTCACTCCCACTCTTTAACTTGGCCACTGCTGTCCCTCTGCTATGGCAGCTGTTGAGTGTCCCTGCTGATCGCCAAGACCCTTCAGCAGCTACGCAGAGAGACCAGAAATGGGTAGTAGAATAGCAGGAGCAGGAGAAATGACAATGGCAGGGTCTAGAGGAGGCTTAGCACCTTCGCCTTGGTGCCCCAGGGGCAGCGCCCTGCCCAGGAGGGGGAAGCCTGGGCTCCTGCCACAGCCCCAGCTCCAGGGCACGCCCCTGGACTCAGGACAGAGGCATCTGCTCCCCTGTCAGAGGGCAGTGCATGCAGGAGCTGCCTCTGGCGGCTCCAAGGGCAGCAGGAGGTAATCTCGCCAGGCCCCAGACCTGTGTGGGCACACAGGACTGCTCAGTGGGAGATTCCAGCTGTCGTCTGACAACTGAACTGACCCGCCACTCCAGGCAGAGACAAAGTCCATCTTAAATTCGCATTCTAGTGATAGATGCAGAACACATCGGCAATCAGCAAATGAGACCATCCTCAACTGTGACAAGCGCAGGAAGGAACTCAAGGGAGTGACAGGGCTCCGGAGGGAAGAGAAGAAGGCAGCATGGGAAGGAGTGGTGCTTAGACAGCCCCTCTCTCTGGGTCTGTGTCCTGGTGGGAAATGGAGTTTTTTGTTCCAATTTTTTTTTATTATAGTAACTTTGTTTTAAACGTTAAAATAAACTCCTCCATGTGGGTTCCCCATATGTGCAGTTTCCTTAGATAGGTGTCAACACACCCTGCCTTTCACCATAGCACCACATGTTCTTCACCATTGTCCAGTGGGCTCCACCATCATTTCTCCTTCCTTCCCCACCTGTCCCACTCCCTTTTGGTCACCTCAGTTCTGTTGCAAGTGTCCAAGGGTTGGTTTTATTTCTCCTGTTCTTTTGTTTTGTCTATTCACATTCCACCTAGAGTGAGGTCATCTATCTTTCTTCTTCTGATTCATTTCACTTAACATCATCCCCTCTAGTTCCAACCATGTTGATTCAAGTGACAGCGTTTCATCTCTTCTCAGGGCTGTGTAGTATTCCATTGTGTATATGCACCACATCTTCTTTATCCATTCAATGGACATTGGGCACTTAGGTAGCTTCCAGTTCTTAGCTAGTGTGAATTGGGCTGCAATAAACATGGGGGTGCATACATCTCTGCAGATGAGTGTTTTTATATCTTTTGGGTAAATATCCTGAAGTAGAATGGTGGGAATCTCCATACTGTTCTCCACAGGGGTTGCACCAATTTGCACAACAGTGTAAAAGTGTTCCCTTTTCTCCACATCCTCACCAACGTTTGCTGTTTCCAGATTTTTGAGTAATAGCCAGTCTCTCAGGTGTAAGGCTAGAAACAGATTTAAAGGTGAGCAGACACCAAGCTCTGCGCCCCAGACCTCACAGTCCTGCAGACACTCAGAGACACAGGGTTAAGGAGCTCAGAGCAGGCAGAGGGAGAAGAGAGGTCTGAGGCTACTGAAGAGGAGGCTGGGGCCTGGGATGCGGCTGGGTAGCTGAGAGGCCAGGTGGGAGCCGCTCTGAATGCCAGGCAGGAGGGTGGGACTTTTTTGCAAGGCAGTGGGGAGCCATGGGAGGTGCGAGGTCTGAAGTGACCGCTGAGAGATAAGTTTGGAAGGGCCAGTCTGGTGGAGGTGAGAACAGTTAGGAAAGCCTGGCCTGGGGGTGGGGAGGTAGGAAGGTAGGCAGGTACAAGTCTGCATTCAGGAGGAAAATCACAGCCCCTGTGTCTGGCCTGCAAAAAGAACTGCTTTGTTCCAGGATCTGGACTAGGGTCTCCCCAGCACTCGCCAAGCCTCCGCTGGGCCCGGCCTTGGACTGGGTACAGGAGACAACCAGGGACAAGGCCGTGAGAAGTCTCACGAGATCCCAGCCTGGTGCGGGAGACAGACAATGCACAAACATCAAGGGCGGGATGGCATAGTGGATGCATTATTAAAGGAAAGTGAGCTGTAAAGTGAGCTTTAGACCTGAGCGCACTGAGGGCAGACGGGACCCTGTCTCCTCTTCACACTGGAAATGCTTGTGGTCTAGGCTGTGTTCGCTCCATGAGGCTGGAGACTGTCAGAGAAGGTCTGTTTCCTGCCAGAGTGGGGCTGTGGTCCGGCCTCCCCATACCTCCCGAGGGGCCGGGACTCAAAGGGAGCAGTCATGGCATCTGAGACACTCGCCAGCTGCCTGAGCCCCCCGTTCCCAGACGCGGGGGCCACCCACTCCACCTCAGAAGCACCTCTCCGGGTGCGGCCAGGCCAGGGGAGGGTCAAGCTCCTTGAGAGGGGCTCTGTTGGGACCCTGCACCTGCTGCCCATATTCTTCCCCGCAGCTCCAGCTTTCACTGCCTGACCCCCCACCCCATACCCCAGTCTGAAGCTCACTCAGCTTCTGACATCAGGGATGACCACTGAATGGGACTAGATGGACGCTGCAGTGAGGCCAAAGATCCACACTCATGCTCAGGAGG
The DNA here is from genome assembly GCA_004363575.1 of Solenodon paradoxus. Lineage (NCBI taxonomy): Eukaryota > Metazoa > Chordata > Mammalia > Eulipotyphla > Solenodontidae > Solenodon > Solenodon paradoxus. The sequence continues at coordinate 364,583 of RJWH01001344.1, read as the reverse complement.
GGCGCGAGGGCAGCACCAGAGTCAAAGGGAGACCCAGGAGAGGTTGCTGAAACAAGAAGTCTAGGAAAAAGGGCTGGGGGACAAGGCCCCAGCCTCAGCCCTCAATTCCCAGGGGCCTTGGGCAAGACTCTTCTGTCCTGTTGGTTGTTTTCCCATGAGATGATGGGGTGTTACAGAGTCCCTCTGGCCCTCACTTCCTCGCTCTTACTTTTATTAATTAATTTTTTTTTTTAAGGAAAGGTGCGGGTAGGAGTGAAGGTGAGCAGCCAGGCAGGCAGAGAGGAGGAAGAAACACTATTTTTATCTAGCTGTACATCCTGGCTGATCCTCCCTTGTCGGGGATGATGACTTTGGGTTCTTGGAATGTATGTGGACTGCGCTTCAGCTGGAGGCAGCTGACCAACTCCTACTCCACCAGGATGCTCCACCTCACTTTTATTTTTAATTCCACAGACACAATACAGCTCAGAAAATTGAGGAGGCGTCATGTGATAGGAAATGCCGTATGAGAGACTGGAGGCTGACACTAAGGGACTTCCTGGGAGGATACGTCCCCTGGACGGGCCCTGTGTCACTGCTTTCCAGGACCCTGTCTGGGTGGACAGCAGAAGGGACCTGTGGCCACAGCAGTATCAGGGGATGCCTCCTGCCCTTTGTAGCCAGGGTTTTGTCCTGCTTGGGGCAGGTCTCCCTTCCTGGCACACATGAAGCCTGACCTTTGATCTTGACTTAGTCACAGGACAAGTCTGTCTGTCCACTCACCCCACACCATTAGGGCCGTGGGTCTCCCAGTGGGTCTGGGAGAGGAGCTGGCCATCTGTCTGATGGTGTAGACATAGCCCCTGCCTCGGGGATGGGGACTGTCACAAAGAGAAATGACCCAGGAGTCAGGCAAACACCAAAACCCCCACTCTGGAGGCAGCTGGACCCCCAACTGTGTGTGAATCTGAAACAGGATCGGGAAGCAGAGATGGCTGCCTGGCAGCAGGCCTGCTGGGGACCCTCCAGGTCTGCGTGTTGACTGGGGCACGGCTGCAGGGGGTGAGGGTGAGGAGGGTGAGTGGGGTGCAGGTTGTGCCCGCACCTGTGAGCAGATGAACTGGTGCCGCTCAGGCCCGCGGCGCTGAGAGGCCAAGAGGCCAGGCAGAGTGCAAGGTGCAGGTGTGTGTGCTGTGCACCCAGCGCCTGCGGGAGAGTCGGGATGTGCGCCCCTGGGGGAGCGGAGAGCCTGGTCCAGCCCTGTCAAGTCACACTGGCTGACCCACAAACCCTCCCTGGGCCTCCGCTCCCCTTAAGCAGGGAGGGGTTCAGGGGCTGTGTAGGCTGCCTCAGCTCCTTGGTCTGAGCTCTGAGCATCAGGGAAAAGCCAAGGGCCCTGCCTGCCCACCTCCAGGCCTTCTGCCTGTCCTCCGTCCCTCACCCTGGCGCCCAAACAACTGTGCCTGATCAGTGAGTGCAGCCGGGCCAGCTGTCAGTGTGACATCCATTCTCCGCGCAGATCTGGGAGCGCCCACCCAGATCCCCCAGCCGCCCTCACTCTTCTCCCTTCCTGCTGCACCCACAGCTGAGAGCTAGCCCCCCAGGGCACCTGGAAGCCATGGGATCTCATGGAGTCTTGAGCCTTTAATCCATGGTCTGGGAAGGACCAAGATGACAAGGCTCTTGGTCCCCCAGCACCCCCAGGGCCTTACTGTCCATAGCCCCTGCCTTCATCTCAGGGCTCCAGGAGGACCCCAGGGGCCCCAACCCTGGCCTGGAAGGACAAACCTGCTCATTTGCATATCACTTGCATCTGATTTGCATTGTGCCTCCTGGTTGGCCATTTCTAAGCACCCCTGGAATTCTGATTTCACAAGATGCTGAGCCTCCTTTAGGGACTTGTCTCTCCATCCCGCCCCTGAGTAGACTGGCAACTGCACAGATGCCCGTGCGTGTCTTCACACACTAAAATTCACACACACTGGTCTACACGGTATCCACAGGTACCCACCACCCCAGGCCATTCTAGACATGTGGGTCCGTGAACTATAGCACACCGGTCAGATTCACGAAGGGGCATGGGGGCTGCAATCTTCCACGTGCAAGAAGGTATCAGGGAATTTTTCTAGCAACTTCAGTTCCATGGCGAGCCCTTTGGTCAAAATTGTGTTTTGTGTTTATTTTGGGGGACAAGAATGTGCACCAGGAACAGACAGCTCTGTGCTCCCCTTTCTGCTGAGCGCCTCCGGGTGAGTGTCAAGGCCTCTAGAAACGGCAGCTTCCTTGGTGGTAACGGGTTCACCAGGGGAGATTATGAGGACCAAGTCAAACTGGTCACCCAAGACCTGAATTCCCATTCATTGAACAATACAGATTAATTTGGTTCAAAGGATTTTTGCTCACTTCTCTGCCTCCCTGTTGGACTGGAAGTTTCTTGAAAACAGGAGTTACATCTCTGTCTACAGAATGGGGATAGTAATATGACCCGTCGGGCATGTGTATGGTGAGGATTAGATGAGTTGGTTCATGTAAGGCATTTACAAGAGGTCCCCCGCACTATTATTTTGCTATTATAGTTATCACATGTTCTATCGCTTAATTCTTACAATCACCCTGTGCTATTAAGGATTGTTATCCCACTTTACAGGCGGAGAAAGTGAGGCTCAGAAGATTCAGGGACTTCCTTGCCGAGTGTCACACAGTGAACAAGTATCAAAACAGATTTGAGGTGTGCCCTGGTGGAACAGTGGTTAGGTCAATCGCCTCCGAAGGAGCACAGGCCACATAACCCTGGGTTTGAGTCCGGGTCTGTGGGGAAACAACTAGCGTGAACAACTAAATGAAAATAAAAGCTACTTCTTCCTCCTCTTTCTTCCTGGCTGCCTGCACCTTTCCTTTAAAAAAAAAACAAAAACAAAAACTCAGTTTAAACGTGGATTTGGCAAAGTCTTAGCCACTATGCCGGCCTAACCCCAGTCATAGGGATGTGACAGTTCTAGACAAACTGATCAAATGTCCAGGACTCCCTGATACAGCTTATTTGTGCACGTCCACACTCCTCACCATGTCCGCTAGCACATGGGCCTGCGCTCCGTCTGGACTGATGACACTGTGGGATACCCTGAACAGGATGCCCATTGGCCGATCCCTGTGGCCGCCTGGGGTTCATCCTAAGAGCAGGATCACTCGTGGGGAAGGGGAGACAGGATGAGGATCTGAGGTCCGGGTCTTTGGCCGCACTGGCCCTGGGTACTGGTCACTCAGCTGCTCCCCACGTATCCAATCAGTATCCCAGCCTGGACTGCCTGGCTAGAGAGAACCCTTCCATCCTGCAATGAGCACTGGGCCCCCCCTGGGAAGCCTGCATTGTAATGTAGCTCTGCAGCTTGCCCACTGCAGACCCTAATGGGGCCTCAGTCCTGCAAGGCAGTTCAGGGAGGCAGGAGCACATAGCTTTCCGCTGTGGCAGCTGGGCAAGTCAGGCCAGAGTGAGTCCTCCATTGTCACGCAGCAAGCCTGGGCCTGCCCAGTTCCTGGGGTCACTGAGAGCCTCCCTTCCCTGGCCCTGCCAGGTGCTTAGCCAACAGGTAGCTGGAGTCCTCCAATTTCCACTGGGGGCCTGGCCCCACCTGTGTGCCCAGTCAACTCCAGGGTTGGTGACTTCGTGTCTGAGAGACAGTAGAGGCAGTGCATCCTCTGATCCTGGGACAACACATTCCTCCAAGAGCCCTCCAGGCCCGGATGGCTGAGCCAACACCGCATGAAAGGGAAGGAGGACTTTCTGGGGATGAGATGAAGCAAGGCATTGGCATGACAGGCCTGCCGCTCCAGACTGATCCAGCTGACAGATGTCTCCAGCAGGAACTCAGCCAGCTCTGAGCTTGAGAAGGGCTGCAGGGAGGCAGAGAGGAGGCCCAGATGAGAGGCTGGGGCTTGGAATGATTTTTTATTTTTTCCATGGGAAAGGTATAGGCAGGAATGAAGTCAAGTAGGCAAGGCAGGAAGAGAGAGGAGGAAGAAGTATTTACTTATTTTATTTCGTTGTTTACAGTGGTGGTTTCCTAGCCCCCATCCAGACTCAAACCCAGGGGCATGTGGCCTGCGCGCCTTCGGAGGTGACTGAACCAACTGCTACTCCACCAGGGCGCGCCGGCATGATTTCTTGGGAGCCGTCAGCCTCCAGAGCCAGCCTGCCCTTTCTCTCCCGGGCCCAGAGAAGCGGACACTCGAATCCTATGGACACGTTGGTGTGACCAGAAAGGAGCATCCGGTGGACGCGTCCGCTGCGGAGGCCAAGCGCACACTCGCGGCCGCAGCTGCTCCGCAGCGCGCGGCGTCGGGCTAGTGCGGCGGCGCGCGGCGCCCTCTGCTGGCCGGAGCGGAGGCCGGCTGCTCTAAGACCCCGTGGTGGTGCCGTAGGATGGCTGGGGCACCCGTCACCCTCGTCGCCTTGCTGCCCACCAACCACCCCAAATCAACCCAAGTCCAGTCAACACCAGGCAGGTGCCCCAGTCCCACTCCGCCTCCCACCCCTTCAGACCCCACCCTTCCTAGAGCAACTCTAGAACCTTCCTTCTCCCACCAACCCCCTTCGCTGCCACCACGCTCCCCGATCCCCTTTAACCCACCCACACCCAGCCCCGGGAGATTTCCTGTGCTCCCACCAAACAATTTCCCACATGAAACGTGTTGTTTTTCTTACCCCGCCTCCGTGAAAACTTTAGTTTCTTTCCTTTTCTTTATTAACCCTTGGATGTTCTCTTTAATTACAAACCGTAGTACCACGTGTTCTTAGTAACAGCTTAAACTAAGCAGAAGGGTCTGAAGTTAAAGTTAACAATCTCTCCTCCGCCTTCCCAGCCCCACACCCCAGGTCGCTAAACTGTCGTCTTTCCCGCTGTTTCTCTAAGCCTTGCGCTGGAGCAGGAATTATCCAGACCTACTGCCCGCAGGCCCTGTGCTAAACCCAGGCTCCCTGGGCAGGCAGACAACAGCCAGAAAGCCTGCTGCTCTCTGGGCTAATCCTGGAGGGAGGGAGGGAGGCGACACAGCGTAGACAAGAATATGTGAAATATGATGATGGGGGACAAACGGAGGGGTGATGGGCTGAGAGTCTCGCAGCAGGGATTGGGCTGCTTGACGTGGAATTGCCTGTAAAAGACAGTTTGAGGGGGGACATTTGAGTTGATCCCCAATAGAGGGCGCTGTAGGCCACAGGAAGGGTTTGAATGCGCCTCTCAGGGTCGCAGGCGGCCACTGGAAGCCAGGAGGAGCCCCTTGGTGTCTGCTGGGTGGGGAGTGGGTTGAGGGTGGGCTGGGAAACATAGATATAGAGATAAGTAGGTGGCTAGCTATAGATAACTGATGGAGAGAGAGAGATAGATAGATAAGGTAAGGTAGATGATATATAAATGAGTAGACAGTTGATAGATATTCCTTCTTTTTCTATAAAAATGGGCTCAGACAACGCACACGTCTCTGCCCTGGCTCTTTCTCCTTCAGTGTTTTCACTTCACAACCTGTACAGGTTCACTCTGGGCCCTCTTCACCCCAGTCCTGGTGCAGCCCTGACTTAATCTTTTTAATTTTCCAATATGATGGATAAAACATTCATCACAACAGTTTGAGGAACAAGATAAAATGACTAGCAGTGGATTATAATCCATATATATATATATATATGTATCTGTGTATAGAAATTGAAAAGCCGTAAGTCCTCACTAATGTGATTGAATGTTTGAATGAGTGAATAAATGGGGGAATCAGAGTAGAGACTAATCTCTTGTACAGAAGACTCCAAACAAATGATGCAGAGTTTTCATCCTAAAAGAGGGAGCGCATAATAATCTTTCATCTCCTAACTGTGGGCTATGCATCCTGCCTTCCCTCTAGAAAATTCCAGTATAGAAGCGGGCGGGGCAGGGCAGTAATTTTACAGGCTGACAAACACCACTTCAGTCAAGCAGTCAAGGTCAAAGCAGCAATACTGTTCAGTCACGGTGAGGGCAGGTACCCTGACACGAGGTGGCGTCCGGCGACCTTTACCTCTTTAAAATTTACATGCCATTGTTATTTTAAATCGCCTTTTCCAGACTCCTGAGAAGATCAAGTCACTCCTCCCCAAACCCGCAGCCCCAGTCTTTGAGGGAAGCACCAGTGACCCAGAGAGGGTACTCCTCAGACTGTCAAGGTCATCAAAAACAAGGAGAATCTGAGAAAAGATCACAGCCAACAAGAGTCTAAAGGGACTAAATATAATGTGGATCCTCAGCTGGAAAAAGGACAGTGGGTAAAAACTAGGGGCATCTGCATAACCTATGCACGCTAGCGAACAATAATGCATCAGTGTCGTTTCTTTCATTGTAGCAAGTGTGCCAACCACTTTAAAGTGTTGATAATCAGGGAACTGTGGGGCGGGGGCGGCGGGGGACACTAGGAGTGCTGGTGGAAACTTCCTGTCCTATCTGCATAGTTGTTTTTTTTTTTCTGCAGTCTAAAACTGTTCTAAAAAATGAATCCTATTTATTTTTTTAAAATTTACATGCCATTGTTATTTTAAATCGTCTTTTCCAGACTCTTGAGAAGATCAAGTCTCTTCCACCTGGATGTTCTGTTAACTGCTTTTTTTAATTTATATTTTTTAATTAAAAAAAAAAAAAGGTACAGGCAGAAATGAAGGCAAGCGTGAAGAAGAGAGAGGAGAAATAAGCACTCACTTATTTTATTTAGTTGTTTATCTCGGTTATTTTCCCTGGCCCTGGGATGCGAACCTGCGACCTTGACACGCGTGTGGACTGCACCTGCCAAACGCTCCGGGCTTGATGGCTAAACTACCGGGAGCACCTGTCAATTGCGTTTTATACTTCTGCCTATTCTTTATTTTTTGTCTTTTTCTTATTAGTTTATGCAGTTTCTCACAATAAGGTTATTTGCCCTTTGTTACATGTGTTGTAAATGTTTTCATTTTGTTGTTGGCCTTTTTTAGTTTCCAGAATCTTATGTCACCTAGAAATACTTTTTCTCTTTAACCAAATCTTTTTCTCTTTTTGTTTAAAAATAGCTTCTGGATTTTCTGATCCCACCAGCTTAAATTATTCTCTGGTATGCTCTGGTGGAGTAGCAGTTTGGTCAGCTGCCTTCAGTCATGTACATCCCAAGGACCCAGGTTCAAGACCAGGGGCTGGGATGAAAACCAAGATGAACAACTAAATAAAATAAATGCTTCCTCCTCTTCTCTCTTCCTGCCTGTCTCTGTTCACCTTCTTTCTTGCCTGCACCTTTCCTTTACACAAAATTAGTCTTCTAATTTTTCTTTGAATATTTTTAGTTTTCACCTCAAATCTTTAATCCATTTGGAATCTATTTGGCAGGTGGCTTTATTTTCTTCTCAATGGCTCATGTCTATGGCAGCACATTTATTAAATAAATCGACTTTCCCCCTAAGCTGGCCTTCCTATTGGCATAATAAGTTGCCTCCAGAGCCTGGGACCACTCCAGGAGGCCACCTCCCCACTCACCAGGCTGACCCCAACACCCAACTCCTCCCGCACTGAAGACTGTAACCAGTGCCCATTCCGCCCAGTGGGAAGCAGCTGGCCTCCATGGCATTCATGCAGGGCACACGCATTTACTGGGGTCTCCTGCGTGTCAGGCAGTGGACCAGGAAGTCTGTCTGTCTTCTAGGAGTTGACAGTCTGCAGAAGGGGCACAAAGGGCAATGATGCTGTGAGACCTGGTGACTCCGGAGGTACAGTGCGGGGGAGGCGTCAATCCATTTCAGGCAGAATTGCCTGAGCCAGGTGATGCCTCTGATGGTGAGCAGACTGACAGCCAGGAGGGAAGAGAAGGGCGTGGAAGGAGCAGCAGGAACAAAGGCTCCCAGGGTAGACCGAAGGCTGATGTGTCTGGGGAGCTGCAAATTGTTCCGAGGCTGCAGCAAGGGGTGAGGGCAGAGAGGCTGGGCCAGCGAACAAGCCAAGCTCTCTGAAGCATCCAAGTCTGAACTTCCTCGAAGAAGCAGTATGCTGCAGTGAGTATGCCAGCTCTCATTTTTCAGATCCACTATCTGCACCACCATCATGTGCTTGCTTTTTTTCTTCTCTATTCCCCCCCCCAACATAAATTCACTTTAAAGGGACACTTTATATCACTCCTATAAATCTGTATCCTTTGCCAGACATAAAAGAAAATAGGAGAAAGTCTAAAAAGAAACATGTCTTTTAAAATTAAAATTGCTCATTTGTACCATTTAAAAAAAGGAATTTCTATCATTTGAATCATCATGGATGGATCTAGAGGGGTCTATGCTAAGTGAAATAAGCCAAAAGAAGAAAGACAGATACCAGGTGACCTCACTCATAGGTGGAACATGAACAGACAAAACAAAGGAGGACATGAAACAAAACCAACGCTTGGACCCTTGCAACAGAACTGAGGTGACCGATAGGGGATGGGATGGTGGGGGTTGGGGGCACATGGTGGTGGAGCCCACTGGACTGTGGGGAAGAACACTTGGTGATTTGGTGGAGGGCAGGGTGTGTTGACATAAATTTGAAGAATGGGGAAACTGCACATAGGAGTTTATTTTAATGTGTAAAAAAAATTTAAATCGAAATAAATGAAAAAAAATTTAAAGGAATTTCTCACTCATAATGAATATCTCACTTCAGGATGTGCTGGCGTGGTGGGCAAAATCATGGGTGGGGAAGCCTGGCTGCCCACAGTGGTCAAATACAAGCTCTGAAGAGTTTTAGCTGTGTCTCGTTGGGGAAGACAGCTTTTCTCCATAAGCCTCGGTTTTCTCATCTGTAAAGTGAGGGCAATGTCAGAACCTACCTCATCAGGCTGTTCAGTGACATGACACAATCTGGGCATCATTTATGAGTGCTCTCAGTATGCCTTGACTAGAGTAGATAAGCTATCTACTAGAATTTGGTTTGTTTTTTTAAAGGAAAGCTGCAGGCAGGAATGAAGGCAGGCAGAGACAGGCAGGCAGGAAGAGAGAGGAGAAGTACTGTTTATTTATCTTATTTTGTTCATCTTGGTTGTTCCCACCAGTGCCAGGACACAAACCCTTGACCTCAGGGCATATGTGGACTGTGCTCCACTCCTACTCCACCAAGGTCCACTCTACTTAGAATTTGAAACAAGAAGGGGACACTGGATTTGAAACAGAAGAGGGTCACCGTCTAATTTGCAGCTTAGAAATGCATCTCCCCGAACTGTAGGGCAGGTCTGGTGTGGGTCTGACAGTGCATTGGTTTTAACAGGAGAGGACTGTTTGTTTTCATATTTCCCGGCTGCCGATCGTGTCCCCTTTTTAAAACAGGGCCATCTGTAACACAGGGTAACCAGGGTCAGGGAGTTGCCCCAGGCCCAGTCTGTTGAGGGACTAAAAGGTTCTGTCCTGTGTTGCCCCATTGTGAAATCTGCTCAGCCTAGTGGCAGTGCCTGGGAGAGACCAGTCCGGGGCAGCTGAGGCCCATGAGCAGTGACAGAGTCCTGAGGCCTGCGGTGGGATGGATGAGGTACAGCTGTGCGTTGGGGACAGACGCCAGGCTGGTCCTGAGAGTCTAACGGGGTGGAGATAGGGTGCCATGAGCAGTGCAGAACACGGGGCATATGTGATGAGCAGGACCTTGGGAAGTGTGAGCCGGCAGAGGCCGTGGAATCCCACGTCCAGAGGTGACTGACTTCAGGCTGCATCTCAGAGTGAGCAGCTTTGCCCTTGGGTGGAGGTTCAGCCCCCAGGGACCCACATACATTTGCAGGCAGCAGGTATGAACAGTCACACCCGGTGGGACAGGCACGTGGATATGAGAAAGGCATGTCCAGGTGGTGTCCTCCCTGCTGTCTCTCCAAGTCTTCTGCTCCTTCCTTCAGCGTTCATGGCGGCAGACGACCCCTCCAGGGAGGCGCCAAGACTGGGGTCCCTTGCAGCCTGTGGCTGCTCCCAGGTCCAGATCCCCCAGTGCATTACATTGTCCTCATCAGAAATCTTGGAGGGGCAGGGGCACCAGATGCGGTGGCGGGAGAAAACTAGGGAGGTCTGCATCCAGAGCCCCCTGCAGTCTCATCTGGCCACCACCCAGCCCTGTGGCTTTCTCACTCCACCCGCTCCCATCTCTGATCTGATTTGGGAAGATCTGACCCCATCTCCTCAAGAGCAGCCCAGGTCAGTGCTGCTCCAGGAAGCCCTCCTAGACCCCCCTGACGGTGTCTGCTCCCCACCCCATGGAGCCCCACTGAGAAGAGCGTCTCGGTAAGTAAGGGTCCCCAGTGCAGTGGACTTCAGTTTGTCCAGATGTCACCACTGGCCTGGAAATGGAAAGCACCCTGGGGCTGTCTGAATACAGGGACAGTGGGTTGGCAGAGGGCAGGGAGCCCAGGGGTGGGCAGCCCCATGCCTGTGGGTGGGAGGGCACGCTCAGGGTGGAAGTGGGGTGCTGCCACTTGGTGCGCTCCGGCCCCAATGCCCATCAGGGGTCTAGAGCGCAAGAGCCTTGAATTCAGGCAGGAGCGGTGGAAACTCCCAAGGCGAGCGCCTCCCTCCCAAGGTGAAGGGTGCAACAGGGCAGGGGTGCCCACCCTGGAGTGCCCACCCTGGAGTGCCCTACCTCTACCTCCGCCTGTGCCCCTTGGTGAAAAGGAGGCCGGGACTTTTCACTACAGGCATATTCACCCATTTCTCAAATAAAAAGCCGGAGACTCCGCTACCTGGTAGCCCGCTCTCCCTCCCAATCGATGCTATTACCGTTACAGAGAAGCTGGAAAATCTGTGCGAGAGTATCTGCAGAGAAAAGAAGAACCCGCATTCATAGAGAGTTACGATGTGCCGGAGGAAACCTCCTTACATGCGGATGCTGTTGTTATCCCCAGGAAGAAACTGAGGCACAGAGAGATGAAGTATTTGACCCAAGACCCAGGATTGGGGTGCGCCCTGGAGGAGGAGCATTTGGCGCAGTTCACTTTCATCCTGAGGACCCAGGTTCACACCCCGGGGACCGGCAGGAACAATCAGGATGAACAACTAAATAAAATTAATGAAGTGCTTCTTCCTCCTCGCTCTTCCTGCCTGCACTTTTCCTTAAAAAAAACAAACAAACAAAAAACCACCCGTCCCCAGGCGATCTGTCTCCAGAGTTCAAGGGGCTTGATAGCAGCAACGCCTCTAAGCAGCGCGCCCGCTCCATTTTTAAGCCGTCTGTATCAAGCGCCTCCAGTCGGCTCTGGCCAGCAGAAAGGATGTAAGCAGAAGTGGGGCGTGGGGTCAGCGCCTGGTCTGCAGCCGGGGACCAAGAGCCCGCAGAAGGCGCCCCCAAGGCCCACTAGGTGGCGCGCTGACCCCACTCGCCTCCGACAGGACACGCCCGCGCGGACTCCACATCGCCCCCTGCGGGAGCTGCCGTTAACCACAGAGACCCTAGGTCCTGCGACAGACAGGTGGCGGACAGGTGACCTGGTGCCAGGTGTCAGCTCCCTGCCAGGTGCCCTGCTGTCTAGCGGCTCAGCTCTGGCGCTGTTTTCTCCCCCTGACTTCTCGCCTCGAAGACACTGAGGTGTAGCAGGGAGGAGTGTGACCAGACTCCTTTTGTTCCACGCTTCGCTGTTCACAGAGCACTCGCCACCAGCTCAATTCAACAAAAGACCGAGTGGACTAGGTGACAAAGGGAACCAGATGTGCCCACACTGAGCCCGTCCTCACCCGCAAGAGATGGGTGGTATGATCTCCTTTGCAAAAGGAAGGAGAGGAGATTTTCCTCCAAAGGGATTTTCGCCCGCTGTCACCTGGACAGCAGATCGCAGAGCCAGAGTCCTAGCCCAGGGCTGCTGGACCCCGTTTGCGCCCTTTCCTCGCTGCAGGTGCATAAGTGGAGCCTTGACAGCCAGGAGAAGGTCCTTCCGGGGCTGGTGAGGTCTCGTGAGAGACAGGGGCATTGACAAGTGGCCGCTCAGCCTCCGGTGTATATGGTTTATATGGTTGGGGTGTTAGTGGACCATTTCCTTCAGGGCTTCGGATCAAAGCGTCCCCTCCTGGGTCCCGGCGCCCCTTCCTCTTCCCTCTGTCTTTCCTACAGGAGGTCGGGCAGCCCCATTTTTGTACCCTCGCATCCTTTCCAGGCTCCTCACACTCCCACCTCTGGTGACTAGAGGCTCCTACATGCCCCAGTCTTGCCCCTTCCTGTGACCTCCACCCTGCTCCGCAGCCAGTCACTGCGTCCCCTGAACCGCCCGCACGCCGCCTGCCCAGGAGGGGGCGCTGCATCTCCTCTGCAAGCCCGCTTGCTCCGTAGCCCCCAGGCCAGAAAGCGGGGGGTGGGGGGTGGGGGGTGTCATCTTTGACTCAACACTCATGTCCTGGAGTCAAGCTCCTCTCTTTCTACCCGTTAAATGTCCTTCAGACCACTCCCTCCTTACCACGCCCCTGGGTTTTGCCCTAATTCAGATCACCCTCACCTTCCAGTCTCTAATCTCACCAGTCCCCGCAAACCCACCTACCCTCCGCACTGCTGTCAGGGTGACCTTTCCAGTGATTCTAAAGTGCAAATATATGCCCCCCCTTAAAAAAATTGAAATTAAAAAAGAAAAACACTGAATGGCAAGATGAAGCCGGGTTCCTTTAACTAGACCCGTAGAGACCTGGGCATCTACCTGGCCCAGGGGGTGCTCCCTCTCCCCCTCCTTCCCTGCACTCACTGCTTTTTCTCGCACACCAAGCTCTCCTAGTCTCAGGGTCTCGGCCTGGGCTGTTTGCTCTGCCTGCAAGACACCTCCTGGCTCCTCTCCCTGCTGAGGGCCAAGCTCCCCTCATCCTAAAGATCCTGGCTGAACGGTTATATTTCACAGTTCCCTTGACCCCTTCCAGGTAAATTAAAACGCCCCCCCTTAGTTTCCTTCTCAGGGTTTGCTGTTCTTTCTTCATATCACCTGCCTACCTCTCTGAGCCGGTGTTCCCTAGGCCCAGCGACCAGCCTTGGTCTCCCTGTAGCCCATATTCTCCATGCTCCCAGCCCAGGACCCACATGAAAGGAGACACTAGAGAACTATTTGTGGAACAAATGGTTCTTTCATCTCCCCCATCAGAGGCCCATCCCAGACTTACTTTCATCTTTACTTACTCTCATGCCCTTTGCATGAGCTGCTTCCTCTGCCTGGAAGGTTCTTTTCTTCCCCTCCCACCCGGGCTGATCCACATACCACCAGACTAAGTTCTTGGAGATTTGTCCTTGACTTCCCTCATTTGAATTTGCGTTTTCTTCGGGGCTCCCCTGTTCCCCACATATAGTGCTCTATCAGAACACATTAAAATGGTCAATTGTGGGGTCAACATGAGAGATTAGTAACAGTAGCGATCTGCTCCCACCTCTCCCCTGAACCTCTCTGCTCCAGCCAGTTCACGAGCATCTGCTCCCCCAAACCCGTGAGAAACGCGTTTCCCATTCATTCACAAGCATGGACCAGGCGGGGACTGCATGGTGTTCTCTCCTGCAGCACTGGGCGGAGAGGAGGCAAGGAAGCATATGACAGAAGCATCAGAGACTCAAAGTCAATGTCCAGGCACCAGCATCCAAGTGCAGGTGAGTGCAGGAGCTGGGCGAGGGGCAGCACTGATGCACTGAGTTGGCCCCTTCACGGGGCTGCGGGCGGGTGGTAGGCACACCTGGGCGCAGCTGTGTGCCGAGTTCACCATGGCTGTGGTCTGCCTTCCCATCCTGAGAGCAGCGTGAGGGACCAAGGTGACCAACAGGGTCTCGGCCAAACCCAATGGTCACTTTTCAGTCTCCACTTTGCAGGCTGCCCTGCTCCTGCGAGCTGCTGTGTTCCCCACACCAGGGTTGATCACAGTGAGGTCCAGAGGCCACTTCCATGGGCATCATGGGGATGGGGACAGGCGTGCCCTGGTGGCTCCAGGGAGGTCCACTTGAAGTCCAAGAACATGGGTTTGCAGCCCGGGGCTGGGAGAGGGAAGGGAACAATGAAAATGAACAACTAAATAAACAATGCTTCTTCCTCCTCTCTCTTCCTTCCTGCCTGTCTACTTGCCTTCATTCCTGTCTGCTTCCTTCCTAAAAAAGGAAAAACAAAAAACCATGTTCCCGGGCTCCCATCTAAGGCTAAGGCTCCTGGGGTCCTAGGCTCTGCATGTGTCCAGAAACCACCCCTGCTTGGCACACTCCAGGGGGAGAGCCCCACAACCCTGCTGCTTCCAGGATCTCCATGCCCCTAGCTCCGTTGCTGCCCTGAATTCTTTGGGGGCTGTTCTTCCTTGGCATACCTTTAAATGCCAGGGTGCCCAGTTCTCCACCCAGCCCCCAAGCCTTTGGGTGACCTCTCTTCTGTCTTTGGGTGGCAGAGAGCATGTAGACTTGCAGTGACCAAAGCTGATCCCACCTTCCTCTCCAACTTGTGGGGCCTCCTTCGGGGAGACTGCTGTCCAAGCCAGAAACTTCAGGATCAGACCTGACTCCTTTTCTCCCGTCCTCTCTCATTTCAGCAACACACAAATTCTGGTTGTTTTGCCTCCTAAAGATGTCTTCAGTCTCCCAACCCCACCATTCCTTTATCTTCTGACTGCTTGCCTCTCTCTATTCTCTCCTTTTTCTAGTGAATTCTTCAAAAGCGTTCTAAAATGCAAATTTTATATAACTATAACCATCAGCCCCCAGAAAACTCTTCAAAGGACCCTCATGAACAAAGGTAACCCTTTGACCTGACACATCCCCCACCTCACCAGCTGCTCCAGCCCCTCCCCTGGACCCCTCCCCTGGATCCCTCCCCTGGATCCCTCCCCTGGATCCCTCCCCTGGATCCCTCCCCTGTGGCACTTGGCTTCCCCTTGAGTGCCCCAGCTAGCAACAGCCCTTGTCTGACTGATTCCTCCTCACAGCTTCAGCATCACCTCCTCCTGGAAGCCTTCCCAGATGCTCCATACCCATGTCCCCACTGTCACTGGGGCACCCATCTGTCATTTCACTCTCCACACTGAGTTACAATCATTGATGTTCCAGTCTCTGCTCCACACTAGCCAGTGGGATCCTTGAGGACAGGGCTGGTGTCCCATTCATCTCTACATTGCAGACCCTGGCTGGTGCCTGGCTCAGAGGACAGGCTTGGCCAGTGGTTGATGGATGAATGCAGAGGGGAAACTTGAAGGAAGTGAGAGGCAGGAATAGCTGAGAGGCCAGTGAGGGCAGGCAGGGCAGGAGGTACAGCCAGAGCAAACGTGTGGGAAGTAAAAAAGCAAGAACTTCCCTTCACTGCACTCCCACGACTGCCCAGCTGCCTGCCAGCCAGGGTGCCTGTGTGTTGTTTGCATTTTGTCTCATTTAATTCTTGTAACAGACAGGACGCAGGCATCAGAGAACCGGAGCAACCTGCCCAAGGTCGCACAGCGGAGCCTGGAGTGAGATCTGGGACTGTCTGTCCTGAAACCTGTGCTCTTTCTGCTGGGCCACACTGCTCTCCTGGGACAGAATCTTCTGGATGCACAGGAGTAGGCCCAGCTACGCCTCTGCCTTAGCTGAGTGCCGGAACCAGCTGCCCACGCTCAGGCCAGCAGCTTCTTCCTCACAGCCAGACCAGAGGCTCAGAGGCCAGACAAGGATTTATCGGTTTCTTCTTCCCCCCTTTCCCCAGCTTTGGGGGTCTTTGACTGGACACATCTGCCCTCCTCCTCTGAGGGAAAGGCTGCTGCATCCTGGTATGGCCCAGGATGCCTGGGGAATGCAGGGGGCTCAGTGCTGTTGTCTGGGTTCTGCAGAATCTGTCTCCCTCATGCACTTGGCCCAGGCTGATATTAAGATTCATCTGCATTCCCCGTGCACCGGCCTGGCAGATGGTGGGGGAGGAGGCTGGGTGCGTGCTGGGGGCTGCAGCCAGAGACCAAACTGGGCCTCCAGGGCCACAGAGCAGAGTGCTTACCCATCGGGCCCATGGGCCCAGCCCAGTGGGGCAGCTCCAAATGCTGGGGTACCTTTTCACCCTTATCACCTCCAAGGGTGGCCAGGATCTGACCTTTGATTTTTCTGAAGACTAAAGGGTCCCTGCAATTCCAAGAAGAAAACATGGAGAAGGAGGCGGGAGTTTGGGCCCCCACCTGGGGACTCTCAAATGGGGTCCTGCTCTCCCTCCTCAGTCTAGAGATTTGCAAATAACCGGAGACCCTATTGGAATAGGCTCCCCAAGACCCAGGGAGGAACACAGGGAAGAAGAATGGAGAGAAAACCTCCAGAGACTTTGCTCACCTTACACCCCAGCTGCTCAGGAGGATTCCCCCTGACCCCTCCCCAGAATCTTGCCCCTAGTGGCCTTTGCAACCCAGGGTTTCAGCCAAAAGTTTCCTGTCACCATGACTAGACTGAGAAGGACTGTGCGGGAAGGAGGGCTAGTCCAGCACTCAGAATAAAGAAGAAAGGAACGGACATTACAGCAGAACTAGGTTAGACTTGTAGAAGAACTTCCCCGGCATAAAGCACGTCTTGCAGAGAATGGACTTCGGGAGGATAGACTGCAATAAAGAAGATATTCTTTATTGTGCAGTTGGCATGGGTTTGGGGAAAAAAATGATCTTTTGAAATTCCAGGTCTCTGAGGTTCGGGATAGGGCACCAGATTCCCCAAGCCCACTACCCAGACAGGCTTCCTGCCAAGGGGTAGAAAAGGTAGGGTCCTGTCCCCCAGCCACCATCCTCTCTAGGAGTAACTCCGCCCCGCGCGTCCTGCTCCCTCTGTCCTAGGTCCCTGGACTATGAGCCGGCAGGGGAGGAGTTAACTCTGGAGGTACCGGCTGGGCTCTCAGTACCTGCCGCCGCCACCGCCGCCGCCGCCGCCGCCGCCGCCGCCGGTGGGAGGGACGAGGAAGCGAAAGCCGCCCGGGCGCCAGGAGCGCTCCAGTCTGGCGGGGTGCTGCGCGGGGCGCGGGCGGCCAGAACGCGGCGCGGTCGGGGCGTCCGCCAGGGGGCGCGCCGCGACGGGGCGGGAGGGGCCGTCTGGTCTGGGGAATTAGCACCAGGGACGAGCGCGCGCGCGGGTCCCCACCACATCTGGGCGAGAGCGGCGCCGCTGGAACCGAGAGGGGCGAGGAGCGCAGATCCTGAGCGGCAGAGCCACCGCGCAGCTGGGGCCCTTCGAGGCGCTCGGCGCGCACACCTGGGACCCAGAGAGGGGGCCTTGCTGCGCACAGCTGGATCAGGGGAGGGGGCCGGCGGCTGCACAGCTGGACCGAAGGGGGCGGGGTCGGTCCTAGGCGACTGGCAGAGGAGAGGCCGCTTGCCGCCAGGGACTGGAGCATGGGACGGCGCGCCTGAAAGAGCAGGGGTGAAGCAGGGGCCTGGGACCCCAAAAGGAAAAGAAGAGAGAAGGGGCCACGGGAGCAAAGAAGGAAGATGCAATTGACTCGCTGCTGCTTCGTGTTCCTAGTGCAGGGCAGCCTCTATTTGGTGAGTGGTCCGCGGGGAGCTGCGCGGAGGGGCGGGGGCCGGAGGCTTGGGGGAGAGCGCGGGAAGCTTCTGAGCCCTGAAACTTTCTCCCCTCCCCCCAACATCCCAGGACGAGGGGAAGCCTGGAGGCTGGGGGAGAGGGCGGGTCCGAGGCCGGGGACTGTAGAGAAAGGGTTAATAGGGGCGGGGAGAGGCTGCTCGACTGGCCCACCCACTCGGCTGCTGGTGGCGGGAGGTACGACCCGCACTAGGGGAAAGGCCGGCAGCTGGGTCACCTAGGGTTACTCGACCTCTTCCTGGCGCCCTGGGACGCACGGAAGGTGGCGGGGCCTGGATGGTGGAGCTGATGACCTGCCAGGTCAGGGGGCGTGGGCTCTTCCCAGACGTCGGACAAGCAGAGGGGCGCGGGCTCCGGGTCCCCGGCGCGCGGAGCCGGTCCAGGCGTGGGGCGGCCCCGCGTCCTTCGCTCCCGCCTTCCCTCCCGCTCCCTCCCTCCTCGCCTGTTGTTTTCCTCTCCTCTCCCGGCTGCGCTCAGCCCGAGCCCCACAGGACCTGGGCAGGCGGCTCCCGCCCCGGGCGCCCGCGGCGGCTGAGCGGAGCGCCCAGAGCCCCGCTCCCCGTGCGCTCGCTCGCGGCTTCCCGTCGGCCCGGGACGCGGGGGAATCCCACCCCGGCCCCCGGCCCAGGGCTTAGCGCCTCTCCCACCCAGCGCTCCCCGACCGCACCCCGCTTGATCCTCTGGTGGAGAAACCTTAGACTCACAGCGGATCAGCTCCTTACTCAAAACAATAGTCCCCTCCTTTGCGGCGGTGTGGACGACCCTGTCACAGCCCCACCAGCGGCCTTTCTCCCGCCTTCCAGCCATTCAGCTGTGACACCCCCCCCCCCACCTGCTCACCCCCGCCTAGTTGGAGTACACACGTCTGCAGCCTTGAGCCCAGCGTCCAGAGCCTCCCCATCAGCCTGGGGATTTCAGAGGTAGAGACTCTTCTCCTTTAAGACTAGCGTCTGGCAGCCTGGCAGGCAGGGCCACCGCACATTGGAGGCAAAGCCAGGGCCAGAGCAGGAGGCCTGGAGACCCCAGCCTCTCAGACATTTCCCCAGCCCCGTCTCACCCCAGGGCCACCAGCAAATCCAGATGCTGCCCAGCTTGGAGCTGGTGCCCCTGGTGGTGAAAACTCAGACACCCAGGGTGAGGGGCCCCTTCAAAAGCTGAGCACAGGCCCCAGAGGGTTGTCTACTCCCACGCCCTGCAGAGCTGTCCTGTCTGAGCTCTGTCAGGCTGTCCTGCTGGCCCTCCCCACAGCTCCTCCAGCTCCACCTCCTCCCCCGTGTCACTTGTCATGATAGCTGATCCAGCATAGGCCACAGAGCCTCAGCAGAGGCTCCCAGGAGATACTGGATGGGGACGGACCTTGCATAGCACCCCTATACAAGGTCAGAGAGGCTCAAGTGCAGCTGGAAAGAGGGTTGACCCTAGGTGACTTTGCTTTGTCGCAAGTGTCCTCATGTCCATGTTTGTGAAACGGGAATATAAGTCTCCTCCCTCTTAGTGCAAGTAGCGTCCAGCCATGTCATCATCAGGGCTTCCCAGAGGAGACTATGGCTCCCCGCCCCTGGGTTCTCCCTGCTGCTGCTCCGCAGAGACCCGCCCCACATCCTGCACAAGCCTAGCCCGCACTTGTCCTTGACAGAGATGGTCACTGAGCTCCTTTTCTTACTCTGCTATCTGTTGGGTCTCTACCTCTGAGGGCAGAAAGGACCCTAGGCAGGGGTGGTGATGTCTCGCCCAGTGGATTAGGGTCCCCAAAGGCAGGGGCTCAACGTCTCCTGTCAGACTAGGGTCTCTCCCGGCTCAGGGATGGAGCTACCCTACCCGACTGGGCTCATCGAGGTCAGAGAGCCTGCCTTCCCATCAGCCTGGGGACTTCAGAAGCAGGTACTCTACCACTCCTATACGACTAGGCTACTCCGTGCCCCGGTGGAGTAGCAGTTGGGCCCACTGCCTCTGGCTGAGCACAATCTGCACCTACCCCCAAGGACCTGGGTTCATGTTCCAGGGTAGGGAAAGCATCAAGATGCACAACTGAAATAAAATATTAAAAAATAAGACTAGGGGTTCTGTCAGCACAAGAAAATGCTTCTGCCATCATATTGGGGCTCTTCCAAGATCAGGACCTGGGCCTTCCCTGTCAGGCTTGCACTCCCAAGGGGAAGTAGAAGCTGTATCTCTCTAGTGCTGTGGTCCCCAGGATGGAGAGAATTCTCACCCATCCTTCCAGACTTCGAATACTGGCTGGAGGCGGAACGCCGGGAGAGGAGGTGCAGGTGACCGGAGTGTCAGCACCCAAGATGGGACCATGACACTAGCCAGAGTGTACCTCCAACCCGCAGCACAGGTGGGCACGGTACCGAGACCTGCAGCCCCACGTCCGAGTGGAGGGACAAGAGAGAGGGCAGTGGACCAGCACTCCCAGGGCCTCTGGCGACAGGAGTCTCACTGTCCTCCAAACTCCCTCCACAGGTCATCTGTGGCCAGGAAGATGGTCCCCCCGGCTCAGAGGACCCTGAGCACGATGACCACGAGAGCCATCCCCGATCCCGGTTGGCCCGGAAGCGGGGCCACATGGCACCCAAGGCCCGCTCCATGGCCAACGCCACGCTCCTAGGGCTACTGGCTCCCCCTGGGGAGGCCTGGCGAGGGCTCAGGCAGCCCCCTCACCGCCCGCATAGTAGCCCTCCAACCTCGGCCAAGGTGAAGAAGATCTTTGGCTGGGGCGACTTCTACTCCAACATCAAGACGGTGGCCCTGAACCTGCTGGTCACGGGGAAGATCGTGGACCACGGCGACGGGACCTTCAGCGTCCACTTCCGACACAACGCCACGGGCCAGGGCAACATCTCCATCAGCCTCGTGCCCCCCAGTAAAGCTGTCGAGTTCCACCAGGAGCAGCAGATCTTCATTGAAGCCAAGGCCTCCAAGATCTTCAACTGCCGGATGGAGTGGGAGAAGGTGGAACGGGGCCGCCGGACCTCGCTCTGCACCCACGACCCGGCCAAGACCTGCTCCCGAGACCACGCTCAGAGCTCGGCCACCTGGAGCTGCTCCCAGCCCTTCAAAGCCGTCTGCGTCTACATCGCCTTCTACAGCACGGATTACAGGCTGGTCCAGAAGGTGTGCCCAGATTACAACTACCACGGAGAAACCCCCTACTACCCCTCCGGGTGACCTGGGCAGGCCACAGAGCCAGGCAGGGCTGGAAGCACAGGCCCGCCCACATCGGAAGCCGTCTGCTTGCACACTGGGCAGGGAGGGGGGTGGAGAGAAGGAGATGCCCAGTGGGGCCGGGGCTGAGGCGGAAGTGGCGGGAGGGGGGTCTCCAACCCTGGCCCCACACCGAGGCTGTGGAGCAAGCAGGACACAGGAGTGTGGGAGGAGGAGTGGGCCCTGTGGAACTTTCCAGTCTTCTCCACTGAGCCACAGGCAGGCAGATCAGTGTGACCCCAAAAGTTGTGGAGAAGAGTCTAAAACCTTGGCTCCCTTCCTGCCCTCCTAAGAAAGGCCAGCAGCAAGGAGAGGGGTGGTCCACCAGCGTGGACAGCGAGTGGGCAGCGAGGGACGGTTGAGCCCCCCACCCCCACAGCAACAAGGGGATCTCCAGCACCACCCAGCGGGCAGCCTCTAGCCCCTTGTCCTGGACTGAGGCCACTGGTGACCCCTGCAATCTTTGATGTCCTGACAAGCAGACCATCTTGCCCCCAGCCAGGCCACCCTTTTCCAAAATTCCCTCTCCTCCTCTTGTTCTCCACCTCTGCCACCCTGGTGCTGACGGGACACTGGTCCCGAAGCTGAGACAGAAGGAAGGGGGTTCTCTTGGCACCAAGGCCCTGGGTGGAGGCCCTTGGTGTGCTGTCCCCCTCCCTCCACCGCGCTGATTTCCCCAGGGAATGTCCTTGTCCCACGAGCCGTCCTTCAATAGCCGTCAGACTGGGCCACTGCAAGAGATATGGGGCCTCCCCACTCAGCCCATGTGGCCCTCAGCGTCCCAGGCCTGAACAAGTCCAGGCTGGAGGAAATGGAACCTGTTTTGTAGTGTCTTCTGTGGTGGGGGGGAGGGGGAGGGCTTGTGAAATCACCTGCGTGTCCTTGTGTGTGCGGAATCTTGTTCTTGGAGCAGGGAATAAAGCGTTTCCGGGCATCGGCATCCAAGTTGTCAGGGGATGGGGTGGGGGAGTGGGTCAGAGGGAGAGTCCCCAAGGTCCAGCCAACCTTTCTCAGATGACACAGGACATTTCCTGGAGACCTGAGCTGCAGGGCCCCCACAGCTGTTGGAGGTGACACTCTGGCTCCGGTCCCCTTTTCCAGCTGTCAGGAGGGCTGGGCCACACTGCTTGGTCCAGGTTGGGGCTGGGGAGGGCGTTTGCCAGAGCAGTTCAGAGAGGAAGAGCTGGCAGGTGGGACTGACCCAGTGAGGATGTTCCTTGTCTTCTGGGATTGCTGCTTGGGTGAAAGGCCAGGGAAAGGCCTAGCTCTGCCCTATTTTGCTCTGTGATATTGGGGGAATCCATTCCCTTCTTGGGGTCTCTTTGTTCCTTTATAAAAAGAGGACTTAGCCCAGCCCAGAGATTCTCAGAGGTGAATGGGCCTCCAAATTATCAAGAGGCTCCATGAAACGCAGATGTCTGGATCCCGCCCGAGTCTCTAATCCCGTGGTCGGGTCGGGGGCCGAGAGTTTACCTCTCTAACTGTGCCCAGGCAAAAGCTGATGCGCCTGGCCAGGGACCACTCAGAGAATCACTCAGATTACCCCGGAGCTCCTTTCTGACTCCAGCTCCCCAGAATGGGGCGATGCTTGATCCTTTCTCCTGCCCCCTGATTTCTATCATCTTCTGGTAGGCGTTGTTTCAGAGGGCCCAGGCTTTTGATCTGATGCCACACCAGTGAAGGGACAGGCCGGTGGACCGTGAATGGGAGCGGGGAGGGTGGGCGGGAAACAGCCATTGCCCTGCCCAGAGCTCCTTAGAAGCCACCTCGCTGGATGAATGACAAAGTGCTCTCAGGTAAGCTCACAAACCTAGTCCAGCCGTTCCCCTGTACCACGCCTCCTGGGTCCTCTCTCCAGAGTAGGTGTGTGGCACTGCCTCTCTCCTCCCTGCCAATCTCTCCCACCATGGGGACATGGGGACAGGGACTTAAAGTTCAGGGGCACAGCCCAGGACCCACCATGGAGGACACGGGGTTGCTGGAGTCTGGTGTGCCCCCTACCTGTGATGCCCTTTGGGACACCCGCCAAGGCCCCTGGCACAGCCCAGCTGGAGGAAGAGCCGGACAGGCAGAACATCAGCAGCTGGGCACTCTGACCCGCCCTCCAGCTCCTCTCCTGCGGAGAGCCAGATGCTGCCGACAGCTGGAGGGCCGGCCTGGCCCACAGTCCTGTGCGCGCGGGGGCGGGAGCGTTTAATAGCTTCGTTTCACCCTCCTGGACACCCGCCGCCTCCTTTCTGCTCCCAGTAACCTGGCTGCTCTCCTCCACTGGGCTCCTGCTAACAGGATTCTCCTGAATCGTCATTCTTTTGAAAAGCCCACTGGGCCCCACTCTCCTTCCACCACCAGAGACTTCCTTTGCCCCGTGGTCCTCACAGGCTGGCGGCCGCCCAGCTGCCTGGTTATGAAGGCGCCACCTCCGCCCCTTGGTGGGCAACGTCTCTGGCCCCTCACTTCCCACACTCCTGGAGCTGGACCCTCAGTCACCTCATGGAGAGCAGGTTCCTCTGAAAGAACCTGGGGCTCCCCCCGAGAGGCTCCCTGAAGTCTCACTGTCCAACCTGGGTCCTGCTGCCCACCTCGACTGAGTGGGGCGGGAGGTGGGGGCTGTCCGAGGCAGCTGTGTATCCTCCCTGCAGGGGGACCCCTACAGGGCCACCACACCAGGACCCATTGAAGACATGACCAGACTCTCCTCATCAGACTGGGGGCCCTGAGGCAGGGTCTGAACCTCCCCCAGTAGAGGAGAGTCTCCTGAGGGCAGGACCTGCAAGATGGATGGGGTGGGAAGCTTGCTCTCGTCTAAGCGCCAGGAGACCTGGAGGCCGCCACTGCCCTCCAGCCTGTGTGAAGTCACTGTCTGGGCCTCAATGTTCTCCACACTGGGGTGAGACTCCCCACCGACCTGGCTAATAGGAGGAAATACATGTTAGGTCAGCTGGCTGCAAGGCTGAGTCTTCTTTGTGATGAAGCTTCAGGCAAAAGAGATGGGTGTCTGTGGCCCTCCTCCCTCCTCCCTCTCCCCTCCTCCCTCTCCCCTCCTCCCTCCTCCCCGGGATGAGCAAGCGGGAACTGAGTCACCCCCTCCCATCCTTGGCAGGAAGCTGGTGACCTTGCAAGCGGCACACTCCTGTGATGAGGCCCAGTTGCTCAGAGATGCTGGAGGTGGGTGGATGGGGAGGGAGGCTGGGGGAAGGGTGGGGAGGGAGGTGGAGGCAGCTGAAGGTCACCGGGTGACCAAAGACCCAGGTTATCTGTGGGGGGCGGGGGTTGTAGGGGAAATAGTGAACTAGTTGCTCTCTATTGGGAAATGAGCCAATGTCATGGACGGGAGTGGGAGAAAGAAATGTTACTTCCGAAGACTCAGAGTCCTTTGGTGCTGCCAGGAGAATGGGAGGCTGGGGTGACAGGCAAGGAGAGGCACCAACAGCCCCACCAGACGGAGGCAAGTCTTAGAGTGACAGCTGCCACTGTCACCAAGGCAGAGGAGGCCTGGCACTCAACAGCGGGGAGCTGAGTTCTGGCTCCCATTGGCCTGCCAAGTCCAAAGGCTGACCTGATAACACTCCAAGCAAAAGATGCCAAGTTCAAAGCCTCCCAGTTCATCCTCTCAGGGCCACCTGGATACATGACCCCCCAGGGACAAGCTGGCATCTCCTGCACCACCGAGGTTGCCAATGACCTGGTAGCGTGAATATCTTGGGGTAGATCTGGGTAGCTGGGTGGCCTTGAACAAATGACATCACCTAGAGCCTCCTTATGTTGGAAAAAGTAGGGATCTACTTACTTTGAAGCACTGTTGGGGAACTGAATGATTTGCTCAACACATGTCCCTTCCTCCTCTTTTGTTTTTGGAAATGGCTTTATATTGCCATCAGCCTTGCTCCTGCTAAAGGGTCCAGGCTGAAGAAAGATGGGGCCTGTCCTGCTTCTGCCCCATAATGTATCTGGAAGAGATGGATTATTGTCCTGTAATGCCCATTTCCCTTTCTCCATCCTAATGGAACTCTCAGTTTAGCCAGGCACATGCTTCTTGGCCTCCCTTGCACCTAGACATGGTCATATGACTAAGATCTGGCCAGTGACATGTAGGCCAAAATGCTGTTTGACAGCTTTCAGAAATCCTAATATAGTTGATGTAACTTCTTTGCCCTACTTTGTACCATCCTCCCTCTTGCTGCCTGGGATATTCATGTGATTGCTGGAGCTCTAACTGCCATTTTTAACCATGAGGATAAAAGCCACACCCTAAAAGTGAGAGAGCAATGAGTTGGAAGAAGTCTTGATCCTTGAACATTTTGTGGGATAGAAATATCAGACCAGTCCCAGGCTGCTTACCTTCAGACTTTTAGTAAGAGAAGAATCAAATTTCTCTTTTATTTCTATCAAATGTCTGTCTTGGGTCTCCATTTCTAGCAGTCAATTCTAGCTCCACCTGATTCAATGAATGTGTTTGTGTATTTCTGTGCCCCTCAGTTTCCTCATCTGTAGAATGAGATGGCACACATGTAACCAGACACCAGAGAGGTTTTATAGACTCACAGGCAAGAATGAACTTAAGAAAGCTCTGGTCCTCCTCCCACTCCGGCTTGAAGGCCTCCGCTGCTTTTGGAGGTGGAACAAGTTGCGGTTGCATTGCAGGGTGTCCCCTGAGGCCTCAGAAGGATTTTCTACCCGTCTGAAAGGCCTTCTGTCCCCAAATTCAGCCTCCCCACGTCTGAGTCCCTATCCACATGCTGATGTTGGTGACATAAAATCCTTGTTAAGGGCCTGTCTGATCCCAGCCAGATGGGATCCTAATTTAATTAAAACCCTTTAATTACCTGCAACAACTCAGCTTTGGAGGTCCAGTGCAGAAGGGGGGCTATGATGGGTGGGATGGGGCCCCCTGACAAGGCAGGGTAGTGACTGTCTTCCCCACTCCAAACCCCAGTGGCCACTGGAATAGCCAGTGTGGCCTGTGCTTCTGGCCTGGCTGACAGCCCAGAGTGTGTTGGGCAAAACAGGCCCTTGGGAGCTGAGTGCCAGGCTCCTGAACCCGACGCTGCCAATGTTGGTTTTGTGCTTAATCAAGACCAGTGCAGACTGTGCTCAGGTCTGGGCCCTCCCAAGACCCTGGCCCTGCCAGGACACTCTGAGGAGAAGCAGGCTTGGTTCTGATTCCTCCCCAATTGGCCTGACTTAAGAAACAGGGGTGGTGCACTTTTGTGGAGTAGTGGTTGAGTGAGCTGGCTCCAAAAGAGCATAGTCCACATACATCCCAAGGATCCAGGTTCGCAGCCTGGGTCTGGGGATTGGCCAATGTGAACAACTAAGTAAAATAAATAAAGTACTTCTTCCTCCTCTCTCTTCCTGCTTGCCTTCCCACCTTCATTCCTGCCTGCACCTTTCCTTTAAAAAACAAACAAACAAACAAATAAATAAGGAAACAGGGGGAGCTGTGCACCCATCAAAGAACAACCTGTGGACAGGTCTCTCTCCGGCAGCATCCACCTGGGAGAGCAGACGAAAGAGAGGGACTGAGGTTGGCAGCAGAGATTTGGGAGACTGGTAAGGAGCCTCCCTGCACCCCATGATGCTGGGCCTCAGCTGGCTCCCCCAACCCGGTGAAGGCAGAAGGAAGCAGCCCAGGCCCAGCCGGCGCCTGCCAAGCCTGGGCTCAGAAACCCCGATTTGAGAGCTGGCTATTTTTAAGCCCTGTGGACATCAGACGTTAATACCCTTCTGTTCTCCCTTAGTACTCACTCATTCAACAAATATCATTTAATGAAGCCTGCAAAAGTTCCAGCTGGTCTCCATGGTGCGGAGACCCGGGAGAAGAGCTTCGCGCGCACCTGGGCCGGAGCCCGGAAAGAAACGCTCTTCGCGGGTCAGTGCAAGTCAGCGGCCGGGATGGCAGCAGGAAAGCCCACGAGGAAGAAGAAACTCGGGGGGAGGAGACAGGAGGCCCAGTCACTCCGCACCCCAAAGTATCTCCTTCCAAAGCAAAGCCCCAGGCTCTGGAGGACAAACCCCGAGGACCTCCGCCCTCTGCCCCACCTTCCGGTCCCCTCCTCTCTTCTAGCAGCGCCTCTGCTCCTGTGCAGCCGCTTCCTCTGTCCTCGCCTCTCATGACTGCATCTCTGAAGAGCTTCGTCCTGTCTGACTCAGGTGGAGTCTGCAGCCCTATCAACTGGGGAGCTGTCACAGCAGGAAGTGTGGACGTCCCCTCGACCGATGACAGACTGGACGAGGGAGCTGTCTCCCTGAGACCGGAGTCTTCACGGGAGCGGGGCAATGGACCCCTGGTCAGCCAGGCTGGAGGCTCCCCAGAGCAGAAGGCCCACGTCCTCTGAGGCACGTGTAATGAGCGCGCGGGGCCCACGTGTCCTGTGTCCTGCACGCCACGCTCCTCCAGGGCATCCCTGAAGGCCTCACTGGAGGGCACTGGGGCGTGGTCCCCGCCTGCGCTCTGCCAGCACAGGACAGGTCATTGACTGGAAGAGGGCTGAGGGCAGGAAGGGCACCGGGCCCCATCCCGGATAGCATTTGTTGTCTTCTCTGGACACGTCATCAAAGCCCCAGCGTAGGTCCCAGGGAACAGTGATGGGCAGGTCCCATCCCGAATCACTGAGTCATAGGCAAAGCCAGGGCCTGTGGCTCCCAGCCCAGCCACTGCTCTCTTCGTGGTACCCAGCTTCTCGCCCCAGATCCCCTTCAGGGTTTGGTGATGGCCCACCTGGGAAAAAATGGCCAGTTCCATCCCAGCCAGCCTGGGCGCCCTCACTTTGGGACCAAGGCAAGGCAAGGTCCCAGCTCGGAAGTGTTTGAGGGGAGTTGGTTTGGGTCTCTGCTGCCACATCGTCTTGATCCAGACCTCACCTCTGTGACCTGGGATGGCAGCTCTTCCCCCACCTGCCCACATGGTTCCTGCGAGGAACCAGCTGGCTCTGTGAAGGGAGGTACCACATCAGAGTGGGGCTGGGCACCCCAGAGTCTTCGGGGAGGAGAAGGATGGTTCCCCGGGAGCAGGGGTCCAGAGCCAACGCCTGGATTCGGAGCCTTACTCCGCCGCCTCCTCACTGTAGTCAGGGCAGGCTCCTGATCAGCCTTGTGTTCCCATCTCTAAATGTCCCCTCTGCACAATGGGGTGAGCTGTGTCTCAGAGGGCTGTTGGGGGATGGGCTGGGCGCAGAGGCAGCTACCAGGCATCCCCTCTGGCGCCTCCCTGATATGGCCCAGGCACAGGGAGGGCAGGGGTGGTGGTCACGGGCACATACGTGCTTTGCTGCAGGGAGAATGCAGGGAGAAGCCCCAGCGGAAAGGGCTGGTGTTCGCAGTGTCGACAAAAGCAGTCTTTTGTTTTCCTTGAATCTAGCTATGAAAGGGGTCCTTGGCTGGAGCCCAGCACTCCTTAGGCCCAGAACTGCTCTTCTGTGCTCCAGGAGCTCCCCCTGGATTGAGGGGGTTCGTCTGTGTGCTCTGCCCCCAAACACAACACAGAGAATGCAGGTGGCCAAAGGGTCATTGTTTAGAAGCACAGAGTTTAACACCCACAGCAGTCAACCAACACACTCCCCAGGGTGAGGTGGCCCATGAGGGCCTCACCTCCCCCGTCTTCATCACCTCCACTCCATGATTCCGACTCTCATCGCCCTGATGGCCTGATGGCACCCTGGGAGCTGAGTGTGTGAAATGAGCCATCTTGGCCCGCGCCCTGAGGGTGAGCCTCCGAGGACTGGGCCTCGTGTGGCCAGCTTCCTCCACACTCTGAGAAGGGCCAAGTGCATGGGGAGCACTCAGGGCCTGGCCAGTAAATCTTGCTAACTCCCCGATGAACTCTGAACTCAGTTTCTCTCATGGGAGTCTTTCACAGGTCCAGGAAGGAGAAGGGAGGGGACACAGGTCAAGAGACCACTAAAACCTGCCTCCGGCGTGTGCAGCAGATGAGGATGTTGCTGGGGCCAGGTAGAGGGGGTACAGGAGAAGAAGGTATATAAATGCCCCATTTACCAGCCTTGGCAGCTCCCAGGTTGGGAGGGGAGGGCTGCAGCGGCTCAGTCAGGCTCCGCCATCTGCCACATCTCAGCGGAGACCAGCACTGGAGGGCTCGTTGTAGGCCGAGGTTTTTGGATTTTTTCAATGCAGCAGGATAGGGCTCGAGATGTCATTCCTAGTGAGTGAGACTGGAGACAGGAGAGAGAAATGTTCAGGAAAACAGGAGCAATAAATGGAAGCTCCTCCACTCCAGGAGGTGGGCAGGGCATGGGCAGAGAAGAAGAAAAAGCAGCAGCAGAATGAAAAGATGGGCTTCACTCGGCAGGTCCACATCCATCTTTCCCTGCCCCTCAAGAGGCAGCATCAGTCCTGGGATGGGGCTTCTGGACCCCAGTTACTTCTGCTCAACCTGGCCCTCTTTTACACCCTGAGCTGGGACACACCTGCCCTGCCTCTCCCCTTCCTCTCTGGAACGCCTGACGCCCAACGCCGTTAGTGATAGAGATGACCATAGTGAAGAGAGCAAGGGCGCAGCCAGGTGACTGAAAGCTGGGTGCAGGCCGAATCTCCTGAGACTTCTGGAGAAGCCCCTCAATGTCCCGCACACTCCCAGCAAGCAGGAGCCCCCACCAGATTTTCTCCATAAGCAATTAAGCCTCAGAACATGCCCATAGCCCCAGAGGTGCCCGTTAGAGCGTCTCATTGCAGACTGATATTCCATGCCAAGAAATTCTAAAAAGGTAATGGACTCAAAGAGCTACACCTGGCGTGGGTTACAGCCCCAAGGCTTCCAGAGCAGTAACAATAGCATTAGCAGCGGTGTACCTTTCTGGAGCCCTTATTCCACGGCAGGCACTGTATTAAGGATTTGACATGTATTACCTCATGAGAATGCTGATAGACCCATTCCTCAGATGGGGAAAACTAATGCTTACACAGGCAAGTACTTGAGTGGTGGCGGGAGGTAAGAGTCACCCTTTCCCAGGAATTCTTGGCCACTGACCTTATTACCTAGTTGAGCGAAAAACAGTCACCAGATGCCAACTTGCTCAATTCTCACTATCAGCCAAACACGCGGGTGTTTGCAGGACCCTCCTCCCAGCAGAACCTCAGCATCCAGATTAGTCTCTCCACCGGACCTTGAGCTTTAACTGCTTCCTCTCCGCGGACTCAGCTTTACACAAGCTCATGTTTCTAGAGGAACAAATAAAACAACTTCCTCTGCTCCTTTCCCTCCTCAGTTACTACCTGAGCTTCGTCCTTTCCTTCCTGGCCCCGCCTCAGACTTGCCAGTACTCCCTTCTCCTCACTCACCTCCCACTCACTCCTCACCTCAGCCTTCCCTGCCATGCTAAGTTCACCAATGGCTTCCATGTTGTTGGATCCAATATTTGTTTGTTTTTTAAAGCAACGGTACAGGCAGGAATGAAGGTGAACAGAGGCCGGCAGGCAGGGAGAGGAGGAAGGAGCATATTAGTTGCTCATCTTGGTCGTTTCCCCGTCCCTGGGACATGAACCCAGAGCAGGTCGTTGGGATGTGTGTGGTGGGTACAGGCCAGAAGCAGTGACCAAACTGCTGCTCCACCAGGCGCACCCAGGACGCTTTTGATCCTCTTATTTAACACTTGGTTCTCTTATATGCTCTCTGGTTATCTCTGACCATTTCTTTGTAACACATCCTCCTTTCCTGGTCTTTAATATGAGCTCTTTAAACAAGTCTTAGCCCCCCTTTTCTCTACCCGCCTCCACAGTGATCACCCCAAGGCTCCAATTACACCTATAAACCAGAACCTCCCTTCTCTCAGCCCCATCTCCCCTGAGTTCTAGGTTCATAACTTCAGCAGCCCAAGTGCTAGCTCCACTTGGATTTCTCAAGGTAACAGCCAGTGAAAATAAATGATCCCTCAAGCCTGTTTACCCTCCATTGTCCCCCCCATATATATATACATGTGTGTGTATGTGTATACATACATATATATATATGTATTTTTTTGGTGAGCCCACCCTTGTCACCCTTCAGTCCTTACTCTAGCCAATTAAGTTCTGCCAAACTTGCCCCCTAAGTTTCTTCCACACACCTACTCCTCCGCAGCTGGGCCACCTCCCCTCGTTCAAGCTGTGCTGTCTTGCCTTCCTTTATCCTTATTCCCATCACTAACTTCTATACTCCAGCCAGAGATCTTATTAACATGGAAAGCATCTCACCCCACTTAACATTTTCCCACTGTTCTTCGCACAAGTCCCTAAACGTGACTCAGAATGTCCTGCCAGCCCGGGCTTGCAGCTCGCTCTCCTGGCCCCCTGCCCCAGCCCCCCAGCCTCCTCGGGCTCCTGACTGGGACCTGGGCATGCGGTTCTGTGCGGAACGTGCTGCTTCAATTCTACTAAGTCTTCTTCCTTCAGCGCTCACTTCAAAAGCTGCTTCCTTAGGGCAGCCTTTCTAGTCCCTCCACGAGGAGATTAATGCCCACTGGGGGGCTCTCCAAGTACCCTCCATGGCTCAATGGTGCCTGCTTGTGGAATGACCAAGGATACTGCCTGGCTGTCAGATGTGCACGCGGACTATTAGCATAGACAGCAAAGGGCTCCACGTACTCAGTTGTAAAAGGCCAACCTTAGGCTGAGGGGGCTGTAGAAGACCCCAGGGGCCACCCACGGGCCTGCTGACCACTCTCAGTGCCCCTTTTCAAGTTTGTGCTGCGCGGGAACGGGGGCGGTAAGGACACAGTATGGGCACAGCCACCTGGCATGACTAGATTATATTGGATAACGTGTCAGGGGATAGGCCTAGTTTTCATTAGTGTTTCATTAAAATTCATCCTTCTAATCCTGGTTAAGAGAGAGAAATCAAAATGTTTTACCCAGAGATTGAAATAGTAATATGACTATAGTTCAACATCAACATATACTCAGATTTCTTAAAGGCAATACTTCATTTTACAATTAAAGCAGCTAAGTGCATTTTAAAGTGTTGCAGAATAACAGGAAACACCAAGGCACACACGTCAGACCCCCCCCAAATTCTTTTGTAAGGAAAGGTTGAGGCAGGAATGAAGGCAAATAGGCAGGCAGAAAGAAAGCAGCATTTTATCTTTTTCATTTAGTTGTTCACACCGGTTGTTTCCCCCGGACCTGGGACTGAAGCCCAGGAGTACGTGGCCTGTGCTCCTTGAGAGGCGACTGGCCCAACCGCTGCTCCATGTGGGTGCTGAGGACAAATCGGAAACGGTACCAGTGGAGCGCTGGAGTTGGTCCTCACTGGCTCTCTAGAGCCAACTGTTAAATTTTCAAATTCTGAAAGTCAGTTGTTGAATGATCAATTAAAAATTTAATTGTATTAATGTAAAACTGTTAACAGCAAAGTTAAAAATTATACTCCAGAGGGGAAAAAAAAAAAAAAATCTGACTATTCCCTCTGCTCTTGAGGCTCTAAACATTTATTGTACCCGTGGTAGAAATTCTAGAAACTGGTGAGCTCTGCACCCGTTTTTGCGTCATGGAAACTGGCAAACATGACTAATCACAGCTTTTGGTTCCTGGGAAATGAATATTACCCCTTTAGCAGCTCACCACTGGACAAGCCACTGACCCATGGAAACATTTTATGGGTCTAATCAATGTGAAGCATATTTTTACTTGGAAGATAAAGTACAGACATATGAGCCTGTCTTTAGGAAATTTTCAAAATCGTGTAAGGCTTTAAAAAACTGTATAAGGATTGCAGTTTTTGTTTGTTTGTTTTTGTTTTCTCCCTGGGTCCTGGGTCTTGAACCCTGGTCCTTGGGCTTGAGATGGTCTGCACCTCAGCCACACGGATGCACCCTGATTGTTTCCTTTCTCAAAGCTGTAATTATTCTACAAACATGACTTTTATCACAAATATCTGTCATGAAAGTGTAATTTTATGGAACAACCTGTACACCATTACGTCTAGATAAAAATAAATGTGTTGACTAGATTGAGACATCAGTTCGTAAGAGTGGGTGGGAGAGATTCCCTTCCTCTCTCCCTGCCAAACTTCTGGAAAGAACTGCTAATTAAACTCAGTCAATGATCGCTTAGCTTCTCACAAGTCTTGGATTCTACCTCCACCACTGGACAGACAGCTAAGGTAACCACTGACCTCCTTACTACTCCCTGTTTCAACTGAGCATTACTAACAGGTATGTCCACTTCACTGCCAGGGAAATTCTTGGATTTTTCCATTTTGCTTTGGTCATTGGGCCTAAGCCCTTCGGTTCTTCCTCTGTTTTTTGCTGCTTCTTGTTCCAGTCGAGTGACCTTGAAGAATGACATGATCACCTTCCCCAGTCATACCACTGGGGTGAAGGGGAACTGTGCAAGACCACCCAAAATGCTCAGAGCTCCTGAGATGTTACTGGGGTGCTGCATTCCCACACATGAATGCTGCATATTTTATCTTCATAATGTTTTTCCCCTAGTTGATCCCCCAACTCCTTAATCACTTCTGTTGTGTGAAATGAATTCCCCCAAGTCTAAAATTCTTTTTCTCCTAGAGCTGCAGGAATCAGAACCAAACAGTATTCCAGATGCCACTTTCATTCTGGCATTACAGGATTTACAGAGGGGGAGTGATCATCTTGCTAATGGCTTAGAGGCATGAAAGATCCCATCAGTCAACAACATTCAAGTTTCCGCTCTCATCTGGAGGTCAGAGCTTCAGGTTCTTCCAGCTCATTATCCCCAGTGCTGATCATCCTACATTTGTTTTCTTGCTGACTGTCTCCATAGGCGTCCACTTACTGGGTCAAAGGCCTGAACATGGTGTGGTCACCGCTGAAATTAAAAGGGGGAAAATGCACCCACCTTGTGCATACACAACATACGGGGCAGCCCGCCGATACTCACCTGAATGTTAGATTAGTCAGCAAGCCATTAGAAATGAATCTAAATGACAGCGGGCAGAGTTCAGTGAGAAGTCATGAGATAAAGGAACACAGAGGGCCCCGGCTGATTAAAAAGATAATTAGTTGTGGAAAATAAGGTTGGGCTCCATCCAAAACTTTGTCTTTGACAAAAGCAGATAAATGGAAGGATCCACTAGCCACACTGGGGGGCATGCAGTTGTTCTTATAGGCGAGTTGCAGAGCCGGAACAAAGAGACAGTCGGTTTCAAAGGGCAGCGCGACAACCCGTTTGTTGTTTGACTCATAAACATGCAGGCTGTTTCTCTCATCTGCACCTGCCCAATGAGAGCCTGTAGGTTTAAACAGGAGTTCTAAATGAATGCAGAGGAGTGGCCAAGCCAGGGATCTTTCTGCCTGAGAAAGAATCTCCATGCCTTGGCTGGAATTAAAAAAAAGAGAGAGTAAGCTCTTTAAAGACTTGAAAGGCCAGTGATTCCCCCCCAGTGAAAAGAAAAAGAGGGGCATGTCTTCCCCAAACTGGTAAAACTCAGAGGGATCTGTTCTGGGGAGAGAGTGTCTCCACACAGGGGATGGCCAGGCCGAGGGGGCTGACAACAGGGAGGGAGGTTGCTGGGGAAGGCTGCCAGATACTCTATTTGGGCCTGAAACTGCAACTCCAAAGGGTCTCTGGAACCACTTGCCTGAAATACTGTTTTGATAAATAAGCCATATCCTTGTGGAATTGAAATCTCCAACTGTTCCGCTGGCACAGACGTCTCTGCAGTGACAGCACATGCCCCAGATTGTGGAGTTAACTTGAATTAAATTTCAGATGTGGGGGAACTAAGGGGAGGGTGGGCGGTGGTGGGAGGTTTATGAACAGTATGCTGGGGCTCTGATGTTGTCACAACCAGATGGCTTCAACTGTATCATTCAAACAAAAACAAACACGTCCAGAAATAATGACAGGAGAAGCGTCGAGAAGTTTCACCTGTACCTGAAATCTAAACAGCTTTGTACCTAAAGTAAAGCCTACACAGAAATTCCACAAATAACAGAAAACCCCAGAAGAGCGTCATCCTGTCAGAAGCATGGTGAAGCCTGTACCCTCCTGAGGGCCCAGCGCCCCCACCAGCTTTCTGTGAATGAGGACAGCAAATGTGAGCCTGCTCCGTCCTGCTGGAACCGCTGAACACCAGGCCAGCAGAGACACCTTTCCAGAGCCCTGCTCTTGCTGTTCTCACAGGAAAGCAGCTTTCCCTCAGATGTCATACCCAAGCATTTCAGAAAAGGAACTTTCTCCAGTGCCTTAGATCATTGCTTCAGGGGTCTATGCTAGAAGACGGTTGCTCAATAGTTATGTGATCTTACATGTGTCACTTGACCTCCCCGGGTTTCAGCTCCTCTCACCTATAAAAGGGGAAGATGCTCTCCATCGCATTCCGACCCAACTCTTGCAGGTGTTAGAAGTTCAAATGAATTAGGTCATATGGAACATTCGTGGAAGACAAAGGCAGTTTCCTCAGAGGATGTGGGCAGAGGAGACGCCACCCAGACCCCGACCCTGACCCCGGATCTGTGTGCTGATCTGGAGGCTGAGTGTTTAGAGCTGCAGTGAGAATATGGGGAGTTGGGCACCTCAGTGATACCTGGAGCCAAGTACAAATCCTGTCTCCTGATCACACTCTGTCTACTCCCATCTGGGGCTGGCAAGAGGAATGACACTTGGAAAATTTGCAAAGGCTAAAGTCCTTGAAGGTGAACTATGCCGAGTCTCCATCTCAGGTCAAGTAATACACAGCTTGGCCAGATGACCAAAGCATTTTCCAGTGTGTTCCGCTGTGCTGCGCCGTGCCGTGCTGTCCCACCAGCATGAGAAAGGCAGAAGGGCCGCCCCAGAGCATTCTAAGTGAGCTCACTGGCAACTCCAGACATGAACGTTTCTGGAATCGTATCAAGTCAGTGACAGAATCAGGCAGAATCCTAACTTCCCTTTATTTAATCTCCACGTCCATGTCCCCTTGATCTCTGTATTCACTAGGGGAAGTGAGACTGGGAGTCAGTGTTAGAACACGGGGGCACAGAAAAGCCTGCTCCCTCAGTAGGATGTAAACTGAGCGCCGTGAGAAGGACACGTGAGCAGCTGCCAGCGGCTCCCGCAGGAAACTGAGATTGGAAGCTGCTCCGAAGCCCCCGTGCTGAGACATGTCAGACACAACCTCTACAAGCTGAAGGCTCAGACCTGGCCTTCAGAATCCCGTAAGCGAGAAACTCAGACCCAGAGGACAAGCCAGGTGAGCGAAACAAAAGACCAGAGATACCACACAGTACAAAATAGTAATTATTTATATTTTCAAAAAGAAAAAACGAACATTTGGAAGTTCTCCCTGCAGGAGAAGGGCGAGCTGGAAGGAACATGAGTGGCTCCTACGCAGGTGGCAAGTCAGGCGCGAACAGCTGAGCAATCTGAACTGGGCTTTTCTCACGCGTTAATGGCAGAATTTCCTTCACTTTCCTCTTTTTGTTTGTGTGTGTGTTTGGGTTTTTGTTTTTATTTTTGTTTTTTTTTAGAAAAGGGGGAGGGGGGGAGGAGAAATAAAATCAGAGAAAAATGCCAAAAAACATTTTCCACAATATCTAAAAACAGAGAACCACTGTTCTTGTCAAGACAGTATGAATTCCGGATGAATTACTTTTTCCAGTTTTCAACACCAATAAAGATTTTTTGCAAAAGCCACCATATCAGAACACGTATCTTCCAGATCAAATAACCTCCTTCCCCTTTCGCCTTCACTTGCCATTTTTCATAAAAGGATAAAAGGAAGTATCTGCTCTTGCAAACAGTAAGTGCTAACGAGAGCTCTTCTGATACTTGCATGGTGGTGAGGAGTTTTCACAAATACCCAAGTTTTAGCACAGTTGAATGGACTAAAATTTGTTTTTCTCAACATAAATACTACTAGACTCCACAAACTGATTTTTGAGAAATCCTCTGCAAAAATCCTTGCTTCTTTTCTTTTCCCTTCTCCTTAAAACTAAATGTCCTTTTTTTTTTTTTTTCCTTTTTGCTCCAGGCACCTGACGATTTGTTCTGCTCAGTCAGACGCAGACAGGTTTCTCCGAAGAAGCGCCGCTGGATGTCCTCGGGGCCATCGCCTAGACGGAATCCCCGCAGTACTGAACTCGGCCAGGCCAAAGGGAACGCAGTGACACAGCAACAGGGCTTCCACTAGGCTGAGCTGCCCCGGTCCCGGGCCCTTCCCTCCCCCCATTCCCCAAGTTTACTTAGTGCTGTTCTAAAAGTCTGGGGTCACGATGAGTCTCCCCTCACGACAGAGTAAAGCTCCACAGATGCGCTGTCTACCTGGTGGCCAGTGGCAGCAACAGTAGCTGCTGCTTCTGGAAAATAAACGGAGTCTCACAACAGGCAGGATCTTAGGACTGCTTCAGGCGCTTGCGTGGGGGCCCCAGGAAAGGGCACTGTGCTGAGGCCAGAGAGCGGTATGCCTCAGCCACCAAGTGGGGATGCGACACCACCATGGACTTCCACCCTGACGTCTCCAGGACATCTGAAGCGTGACTAGGAGAAACGAGAGGGCTGGGTTACCACAGGAGCGAAGGATGGACCAGAACAGCCACCCAGGACTCTGCTTTCCAGAGTTTGCTGGAAAGGTTATCAATGAAAGGAACACGCAGACAAAAACCTTGATCTGTGTGAGATCTGCCTGTCAGACAATATGAACACAGGGAGCCAGGCTGTGGCTGTTCTAACTGTGAAAACCAGGACTTTGAGCCACGATCCCCTCAAATACAGAGGGTGGGTCTTCTCTGCGCTGTCAGAGCTCCTTCCAGTCACAGGTGGTGCTAACCAAGGGAGGAGCGAGGACTCTCCCTCAGACAGCTCTGAGCTCCCCGGGCTTTGCCATTTACCAGTCCCCTAAGTACAGAGAAGATCATGGCCTGGGGCCTATTTGAGAATCAAAAAGGAGTGAATAATAACCGCATTTCACTGGCTGGTTAGCATGTAAAAAGCACCAAGCAGTGCGGCACAGTGAGAACTCACTAGAAGGAACATGCAGGGGTCTCTTCCCATCCTCTTTTGCCTCAGCTGATCACTTGCTTGTCTTATGAAACAGACTTAATGGATGTTGCTTACTGTCTTTGGGCATTTTCTGTGTTGAAAATGTTCATGTATCTAGCCAGCAATTTTATACCTGTCTCATCCCGGAACGGCTACTATAGGGGCTTTTTCTGGCCTGCTGTCTTCTGTGGGTTTTCCAGTGTTTGCTTCCCACCAGGTCAGAGAGCAGAACAAGCCCCAGTGAGAACTATCTCAGAGAGCAACACGGTCAGGCCGTTTGTCACTTAAAATGAAAATACGGATCTATCGGACCAAGCGTTCCTGTCTCAAGACAGTATGTAACGAAGTCTCCACTCTCTTCCCCATTCCACAATCAACCCTTAGATACATTTGACTAACTCATAAAAACGTGTTTCCAGTCTCCCAGAACTCAGCGTGTCTTTTACTAACCCGGTGAGTATTTAGGAAAGCTGATATTTGGGGCAAACAATACTTTTCAGGCCAGCAAGCGATCGTTTTCATCAATTCGACTACAAGGAAGTGCAGCAGCTTGGGGACCAATAGGATTGGACCCAGGAGAGCAACGCGGCCTCCATACTGTCAAGCTAAAGGGAAAGATGAAAACTCTACGCTATATTAGAAGGCTGATGAAACACCTCACCTATTTTATTCACTAATTCAAAGTCATTCTCATTCCTTTAAGCTATCCCAACTATCCTGAAAGAACTTTGAAGATGCCAACTCACTAGTTGATGAAATCCACTGCCTGCGTTTTCAACTGATCTGCGCTGTGGAGGTCAGCCAGAATGAGAATTTCTGCGGCGTTCTCCACGGAGAGGTTACTGCAGAGGGCATCCTCACACATGACCTTTAAACGCTCCAGGGCATACTGTAAAACACAAGCACTGCTGTCGTCAGAGAGGGAATAGCTCTGGGCTGCCAGCGACTGAGCTGTTTTTTTCAGCTGTACCATCATGTAACTGGATACCTGAACAAAACTGCACAGGCCATCAAAAGGCTACTCCTGCAATTACAAAACATAACCATATGCAGAAGGCTGAAATGAAGACAGCTAAAATACCTTGCCAAGCCGCCTTTCAAATTCTGAAGTCTGCTTATGAGAAAAAGGGTACTAATGGCGTAGACCAACCTCCTTGAGCTTACCCTGCCCTGGCTAGGCTACAAGTGTGTCTTAAACCACCGTCACCTACCCTGATGACCAGGCATGACCCTGCTTCAGGCCACCGGGGGCATTACATTTCACATTTCTGAAATTCCTTTTTATAGAGCCAGACTAGGGTGAAGTACAGTCCTTTCTACTTAAACACTGTTCCGGGCCCAGCAGGGTACCCCACTGGCCCGGCAGGCAGTGAAGAGGAGCCCTGTGGTGACTTTCACCAACATCTCTGACACTGTTCCGTTCCTGAAGGAGAGTCTGCCAAAGGTCTCCCCGTATATGGAAAAGGATAAATGGAGCCCCATTTTAGTGGGGTTGAGGTTAAACTTCTCAGGGTAGGAGAACAAAGCAACAGCGATCCAAAGATCTAGTCTCAGTCTAAAAACTTCCTATTTTTTGAAAGTATAAATGCGCTGGAAGAGGAAGTTTCGGGTTAATACTGGGCATAATTGATACAGATGAATTGTTTGGATGCAACTGAACTCTGAAAACGAGATTTTGAACTTACTAGGGACATCAGGGATGAGAAGGGAGGGATCGGAAGGGGCATGAGGAACCATCATTATCAGATCACAG
Source organism: Solenodon paradoxus (assembly GCA_004363575.1). Lineage (NCBI taxonomy): Eukaryota > Metazoa > Chordata > Mammalia > Eulipotyphla > Solenodontidae > Solenodon > Solenodon paradoxus. Next base: position 325,223 of record RJWH01001344.1, on the reverse strand, counting down.
AGCAGTTTGCTCTAAGGGTATCCAGTCTCCGTAAGGGCTCCCTTTGAGGGCCTCAGAATTCAATGACCCAATACTCCTCCCTCCAGGCTGAATCATGACAATCAAACCCGGACAATATGATTTTTATGAATTCCGGGTGAGGCGGCATATCTGCTGGCACTGTGATCTCCTGCAGCAAAGAGTTTTATTGGTTTTGGTGCAGCTTTAATTTTTTTACATTTGAGTAACTGGAAAACAGTTTCCATGGAAAACAGGAATGATAGGAGGCAAGCACAAAATTAGGTTGCCGGTTTTGTTTCAAAAGGCTGGAAGAGGGTGAGTGAATATTCAGTCTGCATGCAGTGCTGCACAGAATATCCCTCCTCTTTTCTTAACGCATTCTTTTAGAAGGATTTTTACTGTGAATAGCTCTGATCCCTACTGCATAATTAGACAAAAGTAGCCATTCTTATCCCCTGAGAACAAAGTTTTTTCTTAATTATGCTTCTGAAAAACCTGCCTAATGGCAGTACTTACCCAAGAGATTGAAATTGTGTCTCCCAGGCCTGGCCAACGTGTTTTGTTTTGTTTTTGGTCTAATTACACATGTCCCCAGGAGACTGGAAAAGCTCAGAAGAAGCTGTTACAGTCTCTTGGGTAAATTCTAGATGTTTAGATCCTTCCTTGAAAGATTTCTTATTCTGCTTTCCTAAACCTCACAAGGAGATGTAAAGGTAAAAACGTGAAAACTTAGGAGCAGACTGTCTAAGGGGAAATTCTGAATGGAATTTGAAACTGCACCCTTCAGTTACTTTTCATTCATAAATTTAAAGCACTGCTGTGATTCGACTGTTTTATCTTTTAAAAGTGTAAGTTTATACATTGTACTGAAAATACCATTCTTGGAATGTCAATTCAGGCTGATCCCATGCTTGAATACTTACAGTAGGCTCTCTGGCTGCGGAGCAAGAAAACTCAGAGACACAGATGTCTAACCATGGTTCTCAGCATATACAACTCTGAGTCTGAGTATTTCTGTCTAAATAGTGACTCTCACCATACCACTCACCCCTATGGGAGCTAGAAGATGAGGGGAATAAACACCTGGTGTGGATAAGCACAAGTGATCATGTTACTGGGAATCAAGAGGGCAGATGAGAGAATCATTATAAAGCCATGTTTGAAAAGCAGGCCTTGTGCTGTCTTCTGCTTCCTCAGAGGTCACGATGAGCATTTTCTTACCGTCTCCACTGAAAGCAAGTTTGCTCCGGTTATGGAAGGGCATATGATGTTTTGCATCATTTAATTGTACTAATAAAGTCTTGAAAGATGACAAGAAGGGCACAGCTATTATTACCCCCTCTTTATCAGCAGCAGTGGTGGGTTTGTATGCTTCATCCTCTACAAACACTCAGAAAAGCGATGAATAAAGATAAAACTTTCCCTGTAAATGTAGGAGCTTTCCTCTGTCAGCAGGGTGCACAGGGAGATAGAAGGAGACTATTCCTGTGAGCAAATCCTGGGAAGGCTCTAGTGCCCTTGGGTGAGGGCCAGCTCTGCCCCTGGAAGGATGGTGAAGCATCATGAAAGAAAGAAGAGGCACATCAGCAGAGAACAACCTCCTGGGGTCGACTGCTGACTGGGTTTAAACCCTTTTAATTTTTTAATAACCCTTACCTCAGTGGTCCCCAACACAGCAATCCTTACACACACACATACACACACACACACACACACACACACACACAGCGCCTGGGAGGACAGGTCACTGAGCTCACTCTGGTGTATCCACACAATGAGAACAGTTTCCTAAATTATATCTGGGGAGCACTAATCCCTGAAGATGATCGTTGAGAAAAAGGATTTCCGGGCTAAATTGGAGAAATCAATCCACCACATTCCCTTTTAGAAAATTTGCAACCCACATTAACATACTAAAGGTTCTGAGAAACCCTGCCACAAAACAGCAATACATAAAACCCCAATTCGACTTGGTTAAACACAGTGTTTCCTAATGTTCTCCTTCAATAATTACTCGGGGAATCATGGGCCTGTTGTTTTAGGAAATCACCATCTTTCCTTTATTCTACGATTCACATTTTAATTTTCACACTTTAAGCATTCTCAGGTCAAACTGTGTTTTACTAAGTATACAATTACTGCAGCAGTAACTCTTTTTTTCAAAGGAGATAGTAATCATCTTAGTCTCAAATATGGTACAGCTCAAAAACAACCTACGAGTTGCAAATGCTAACCAGGACACTGGATAAAGATTATTCTCTCATTGACAAATTTTAAATAAAATTAATGAACTCCAGAACATTTTATAAACTCTAAAGCACAACCCAAAATATTAGTATTATGAGAGTCTGTACTATCACTGCTGATAAACTAAGGTGGGGAAGAGAAGAGAGGTAAATATCCAACTCAGACCTCTTTTCCATAGTTAGGGTAAACATTAAAATTAGTCTACCAAAATCAGGGCACTTTTGAGAATAAAAAGGATGCTGTCAATAACTTACACAAGCATAAACCAGAATTATCTTCACCAAAGTAAGATATATGCTCATTTTACTCATAATGCAACATAGAAGCCTGGTGTTGAATCGAGAGGTCACAAAAACTCCTGGGTCTTGTGATTATTTTTCTATTCTTATCTCACCTTGTCAGCAGCTGCCAACAAATCATCGGCCATCTTGTCGAGGTTCGGAGCCTTCCCCGTGTAAATGAAGCACATCATTTCCTTGAAAACTTCAGGCTCCACATCATTGATTTCAACTCGATTCTATGCCAGAAAAACTGAAAATGAGAAATATTCCACCAGAACAAAATCCCTAAACAATTTTCATCAATTTAAGTTCTGGTGTGAAGAAAAAGGCTTGTATCATTTAAAACCTAACATGAATGGAAATTTTCTTTTTGCCCTATTTGATTATAACAGTCTCTCTCCCACCTTATGCACACTTATTTTCTCAATGTTAACAGCAAAATGACTGTATCTTTGATTTTTCATTTTTCTTTTCTTGAGTTTTCAGCATAGAAACGCAGTCTAATACCCTCCCCCAAAACTGTTTGGATGACCTGCCTGAATTAAGTGAGCCCGCTTTTTTCCTAGAATGCTCTCAGAAAGTATCTGCTCTTCAGGGAACTGTACTCCATTTTCAATAACATAAGAAAAAAAAAATAAGTAGGACAATAAATCTGCTGTAAAACTGGGAAACTATCTGAATCTAGTCAAGCAGCTAAGACAATGGATCTTCATCTTATTACGTACCTTTTTGCTCTCCTCCATTTCGTGTTCAAACATGGCACTAAAAACCGGTGAACGAGCTACAAAGTGAAGGGAACAGAGACATACAGTTACCACACTGAAATCTCTTGGTTCTTCTTCATGAGCAAGAAGTAATTTTCTTTTCTGTCCCATTGCTATAGAAAAGAGTTTTAGCCTCAAATTACACCAAAATTATAACATTCCTTTCTTCTTACACCAGCAAGTAAATAATTATAATACGGAAGGGGGAAACATGAAAAATAGCACATGAAGGTCATTCTTTGAACATAATTTCTTATTAGTGCCATTCTGACCGTTCATATTTCGAGGAAATTACTCAAAATACCTCTGCTGGATGACAATGCTATCCTGAGCAGACCTGGGGGTTCGAAAATGAAAGTCCTTCGTGGTCTAAGGAGGGAGTCGTAATACCTCGATTTTGTATGGAACAAGGAAACCTATTTCTCTACTTTCAGAGACCACACAAGGAGGTCAAGAACCGGGTTCAATGGCCTCCACTAACCAGATGAAGTGGACACTCCAGGTGTCAGTTTCTCCAAGCATGTGTTCTCAACAGAGGTAAGGAACATCTTAGGTGTTATCATCTTTTCTGGTCCTGCAAAGCTCAACCCTACCTGACAAAATCTTATTCCTTAGCATTTAGTGTCTTTCATTAGGAATAATTTAATGTTTTTCCTTAGGGATGGGAATAATGAAAAAAGGGTTGAGAAACAATAACCTAAGCCATGCCTGTTCTAATGAACACAATGAAAAATAAACAAATGTAATTTTAATCATGAAAGTAACAAAATGCTAAGAACTCAAATTTTATCATGCTGCCCAATAAATCAAGCTTTTGGTAAAGGTTGAGATTATCAATCTTTACTTAAGAGGAGAAACAGAGGGGATACATAATAGGACTGAACTAACAGATAACTAGAATTCTGATCTACAGGTTGTCAAAAGGACTAACGTTTAGACTTGCCATTTTCTAACCACATAATCCTTGGGCAAATCACTAAACCCTCTGAGTTTCAATATTTCGATCTATTCCAAAAGGATATTAATTCCCAATATTCTTATCTCAGAAGGGTTATAAACTGTAAGGTGCTAAATAAATATAGAATTTGAAGACTAAAGGGCTAGTGCTTTTAATAGAGAGGGAAAGGTTGTAAGCAGTGACATGTCCTGAGGGTCTTCAGTGGACAGACAGGCACTGAAGCTATAAGAATAAATAAAATTACTCATGGAAAATAAGTGGAGTACAAAGAGAACTGAAATAGACCCTTGGGGAACACTTTAAGGGGATGGCAGAAGAGGGAGACCACACATAAGTAGGAATCAGAGAACCAGGAGAAAACCAAGAGAAAAGAGTTAAATAATACACGAACTAAGGATTCCCTCAAATTTGGGAGCCAGCAGGTCATATAACTGGAAACCTACTTTTTGCATGGAGGTGAGCTGAGAATAGGCGAGGGGAAAGATGCAGAAACAATGACTACACTAACTCAAGAATCTATGTTGAGACGGAAAGGACATAACTAGGGGCAGAAGCTTGAGGCTGTTTACCCGGGAAAGGCTTTCAGGCGGAGAGTCAACTGGCAACAGGAGTACGCCAGAGTAGCTGACAAGGGAAAAGCTGGAGGAACAGGCGTTTGGAAGGCAGCAGGGGATGTAAAACAGAAGAGATGTAGAAAAGAATCAGCTCTGGACACAGGGAGAACACCTCCTCAACTGAGAAAGCAAGGAAAATGCAGGCGAGAGGCGAGAGGCAAGACGAGAGTTCCTATTAAAGAGTTTCCATTTCCTCCTGGAAGAAGCATCCGTCATCTTTTAGGAGCTGGAGATGAAAGGAGAAGGATAAAGGTTTGAAGTGTCTATTGTTGAGGAAAAGAAAGGGAGAGGATCATCTATCCTTAGAAAGAGTTCTTGGCAGAGCAGAGGGCCACCAGCTTGAGCCTTAATGACTTCCTTTAGCGAGACACGAAACACCAGAGTTGAGCGAGGAACAGGAAGATGGTTAGACTGAGCCAGACTCAGGTTCTGTCAGTTGTTTATTTCGGAACGATAAAGCTGAGGGTGTCAGTAAGAGATGTGTTGTCTGAAGGCTCACGCGATTTCCTCCTATGCCCTTAGGGTCTGAAGAGAAGTTAGTGGCTGACGGCTCTGCTTCCAGATGAGGCCTCAGTCCTGCCTGATCAGTTCCTCCTCCCATCACTCTTTCTGGTCCAGAACAAGGGCCTTTGTTAGAGCAAGCCCTGATCCTCCAGGTTACAGCAACATTCTTCTAGCAGTGTCTAAATCAAAGCGTACTAAGACCTCCAGCTGAGGGCTGAGCTAGATGATGGTCTAGTCCTGAGCCAGAACCTTTTCCACTACATCCTAAGTCCCTGTCTAGGGACAGACGGCTGCTCTTACCAGTGTCTTGGTATCTGTGGGTGTAAAGGTATTCAACACTGTATCATCATCCATTACTTGACAAGAGTGACCTTAACTCCACTACAGGGAGGAAAAACAGAAATCTTATCTTTATGGAGAGTATAGCCTTTTTGGTAATGACAATCAACGTCATGCTATAAAAACATATTTAGCTGTAGTTTTTTTTGCACTAATTCAAAAGTTGCTATTGAAAAGGTGATTGATTATTCAGTCACCGTTTTCCCTTATCTCACCAAGCACAGCTCCCCATGAATAAACACTGACCTGCTAAGATGGCTTTGTGAGCCTGGAATTCCTGGCCAGCAACACACAGACAACAGTCTGTGAACCGGGAGTTTTCCCACAGTCCCCCTAGTTCATCTGCCAGCCGGCACTCCGGAACCTTCACCATGTTCATGGTGTTCTGGCCAGAAATGTTGACGGAATCTTGCACCACGCTCACCTGTGAAGACAAGAACAGACCAAAGTTCTGTTACCAGGACTTTTCCTGCCAGCAGGGAGCGAGCGAGAGCGAGCACTCGTACTCGCTGCTGCGGTGCACTGGTACTGCCTGAAACCACCTCCACCATCCAGGCTTTACCCTCTGGATCAAGTAATTTCCATCCCTCACAATCATACTTTCTCTACACCATCTCAGGACAACCAGCGGACAGTCCTACAAAGGCCCTCTAATGTCTAGTAGGCTCCGCCTCCCCATCCTAAAACCCTGGGCAAAGCCACCAAAGGGAAAAAGCGGACAGAAACACATGTTAAACTTCAAGTATTAACCTTACTGTGTCTTAAGCAAAAAGGTTAAATACAAAGAACTCCTACAGAAAGCATGTAATAGGCCTAAGCACTCCTCTGTTGTCGTCGGACCTGGAGCATGAAAACACGCGGCCGTCATCGCTGCAGGACCTGGTAAACAGCTGGCACTTCCTCACAACGCCAGTTCAACACCAGGACTGGGCTTGGAAGATCTTTCCAGCGGTGGTGACTGGGTGGGTGCACCACGTCATGTGTGCCCTTACTCAGTCACTCTGTGACGGTGACATACAAGATGGCTGCTGCAGTCACACAAGCACTTGCAGCTCTGGAACAGCATGACGACAAATGGTTTCTAGAGGGATCCGACTTGTCACAATAGCTCGGCAGCAGCGTTTTTAACCAACTGAATGAACTGTTCAGCCTAAATAAAAACCAAGGTCACTTCTAGATGGGTCAGTAAAACTCAAATCTGTTAAGAGACTACATACAAGGATTTATAAACCACATAACATTATAAAATAAATCTATACCAAACTGAAGTTACCAAACTGAAGATAAGACTCAGTATATCAATCTACTGCCTAACAACCACTGCTATCTCATTTCCGACATCATATTAGGTTAAAAATGTTAAAATCAAAGCAGAAATCACAAACCTTGTGAAGCAGTTGCCTACTCTTACTATTCCTAAGACTTCGGACGAGAAAGACAACTTAGGAACATCCTGAATGAGCCAAATTTCTTTTACCCTTCACGATGTAAACATCCCTTAAATTCAGCCATCAACCCCGAGGCAAAGTTAATGCCCCATCCAAATAACCCTCAGTCCTTCTGTGCAGGAGTGACATAGTTACTATCCAGTCAAGAAATCTACTCATTCGCTTAAAACTAGCTGTTTATGGTCTTGAGCAGTGAAGCAGTCAAGTTAATCAGTTGTGAATGTGTTTAGCATTAGTAGCACATTTATCAAAACCCAATTATAATGTTATTTTAATAGCCCAGGACCCAGCTCAAAACACCCCACAGAGATTCTCTCTTGTCCTGAGTAAAATCTCTAACTTGGTACAGATACTTACTCATATTAATACCTTTACTTCTAGATTTAATGTTATCACTGAAGTAGGAGCTGCCTGTTCCCTGTCACAGCTTTAAAATACTGCTGATTTTTTTAAAAAGGAAAAGGTCAGTTAAATCCAACTTCCTCATAGGAAAAGGCTGGAGTCTCTTGGGATGGCCAATGGAGGGACTGAAGAATGCTTTTGGCACTGGGTTTCTAAGCCTGAATTAAACCAGGTTGACAGAAGTCCAAAGTCATTAACACTTGATGGCAATTTACTTGACTGGGTAAAATGAATTGGCAGGAGCGAAGCTGCATTTCAAACGATGGTTGCCAGTGGACCCTGTCCTGGTTAGATGCCTGTTTAGTAACAAGGGGGGGCCCAAAGACTGTGACTCCTCTCACTGGGGCAGTTCCTCTCTCTAGACACAGACAGGAACACAGCAGGAAGGAAAATGTACCTTTGCTGTCTGAGCCAGACTTGTTCTGCAGATATATGAATGTTTGGAGTCTCCAGAGCTCTGAATGTCTGGCACCTCTTACCAACATTAAATATGCTTAATTAAAAATAAATTTTAAATGGCATTCACAAATGAGTCTTCCGAGCCCAAACTTTCAACTTAGAAAGGGATTGTTTTTCTCTGCAAATGATGATGCTAAAATGAGACCATTTTTAAAAAAGGGTAAAGATTTTTTTTAAATGCCTATAAAGATGACTATGGAGACTCATTCAGAATTGCAGCTGTGAGAATGACGTGACTGTGACATTTATGTCATCTTATAAAATGACTGCATGAAAATGTCTCAGGAAGGCTGTATAACCCTCTAAATTTCACGTTGTAAAAGGACCTCATTTTCAAAGTTGATTCCTTTTCATAAAAGAGAAAATTTTATAAAAGACTGAAGATTGTGTCAATTCTTAGCATTTTATCTAAACATAGAAAGTCAAAGTAAAAGCAATGAAAATATTATTTCATTTCTACATAATTAGACCAATTAAGGAAAAAAGAGACTACATATAAACTGTTTATAGGGGCAGCACTGTTTCTAATCAGAAGGCTAGCAGCACTCCGAACGCCCATCAGCAAGAGAGCAAATAAACAGGTATGGTCACGCGGCAGACTATTATGCAGCACTAAAGATGAAACAATTCCACTCATAACGTAAACAAATTACAGACACACAATATGAAGAAAGCAAGTCTTTGATAACTACATGTAATCCAACGTCATTCTCATAAAGCTCAAAACCAAAGCAAACCTAAATAATATATTGCTCAGACATGAATAATAAAGGAATGATAAGACGCAACTCAAAACAGCCATTATGAACCTGCATGGGCAACAGCAGGTCTAAAGGGAGGGGAAACATACCCCTGTTAGTCCCAAGTGACCGGTGATGCTGCTGGGCTGAGTGGTGGGGCTACTGCACGAGCATGTCTTATATCCTGTAATCCTGTTCCACATGAAGTCACCATTTTTGTAGGTCAAGAATAATCAAATACTGGCATTTTCAAATAGTTCAATGACTATATCCGAAATCCATCAATAAAGTGATTAAAAGAAAAAAAAAAACCAGAATAGACTCACATGTTTTAAACTTGGCAAATACATATTTCCAGACTAGGAAAGGATATTCTATGCTTGAGAAGAAAGGGGATGTTTTAAAAGTTAACTGGTATCTAGATATTTCATAGTTTATATTTGAATTTCAACTGCAACATAATAAAGAGGAACTGGACTCTTCTACCTGTCAAAGGCCTATACAATGAAGGTGGAAGACATGCATCTTTATTGCTAACAGTCACTTGTTTTTAATATAAATAAGTGGAGAGAAGGCTCAATAGAAGCTGAAACATTTAATGCATATTTTCTGTGTTCCAAATTATTAAGGAGAAAATGAAAGGTATCAGACTTTCATGATTCTCTTTCATTACCAAAGTATATGTTCTCTATTAAGAAAACTTGGTAGAGACTGTGTTTCCTGGGGGTGAATGGCTTTCAGCCCCACTTAAGTGTATGCAGCACAGTAGACGAGGAATGGGAAATGGAGAGTTGACGTGGTCTGACACTAATTTGCTGTTCACTGTTAGGGAAAATGAGCTGACCTCCTTAGACACTGCTTCTCTCCCCAGTACCATGAGATGGAGATAACAGAACTAATCTAGCTCAAAGGATTGTGGTAGAGACAATTCAGGGCGTACTTTGAAAATGCTTCCAAATACATTAACTAAGCAGTGTAAACTTGGAAGAACTGCCACATTTCCTAAAAGACGAAAACATCACTGAGAATTGAAAATGAACCAAATGCAACACATTACAAGTAAGACCCCCCACTGCACATTTTCAGAACTTGCCATCTAATTTTGTTTAAATATCCATTAGCATTAATAAGTTGAAACAAAGCTCAAAAATATTTGATTCTTAGTTTTTTTGCTTTAGCTTTCCCACCTGCGGCCTCTGAAAACAGCCAAAAGAGTTCATGAAACAACTGTGCCTACTGTTTCAGGAGAGGACAAACTGCCTGGGCAAAGGCTGAGTGGGGAATGCAGGCAGGTGGGGAGGACTCACTCTGAATTTGTATGCGGCTATCAGCGTCATAAAGGCCTCAAAATAGTAAGAAAATACTAAGTAAACCAATAATGAATAAAATATAAATGAGCTAAAGTGAACTTCTTTACAAACATTCCACTGATAGAACGACAGTTCAAAGGGAGAGAATGCGCCAAGAATGACCTCGCTTTGGAAAGCACTAAGAACTCAGGAGCTGCAGACATTTTTAAACCCCACACACCCAACACCCCCCACGCAACTGCCTTGCAATGCTGAATTCTACTAAGTCCACAGAGAGCCTTGGAGCAGAAATGAGTCTCACCAGGCACAAGCCCAAGTATGAGAAGCAACACTCAGCACCTGTGGCCAACAGAGAAGTGTGAGAGGAACAGATGGCACACCTGGTCTGATGGTAAGAAACCGATGGCATCAGCAGAACTCAGCAGACGCTTCCCTGCTCAACATCTCCTCGTTTCCAAAGTGTCATCTCACTTCCCGTCGAAGTCAGTAAGGCAAATCTAAACTTAACCACAGGATTTCTCCTAAGAGAATTTCACATGGGGAAGTGAAGGGAGACGGCTCGCCTTGGACTCAACCACAGGATAGAGCTGGCCAAGTGAGGGCAGGCCAACTGGTCTCCAAACCAAGAACGTCAGCACAGGGCTGGAGCAGCTGGAATGGATTTGGGGCACAAGAGAGCGAGCAAAATGCATATGGGAAACGACTAGACCCGCTGTGGATTTGAAAATGCTGTGATAAAGGTTAGGGCACTGCCTAAAATACCAGGCGCAATACTTAGAGGAGACTGCTTTTCTTTCAGAAAACAGTTCCAAGAATGGTTTTTCACTCCCAATAAAAATTAGAATTTCTTTTACTGAAATAGAGATACACACGCACATATACCATACCAAGTGAAATTATTAAATTGATGGTCTGTTTATAACACCTAACCTCACACAAAATCACCTCATTGTGCTCATCTCCTCACCTAGGAAACTGAATGTGTTATGTAACTAGCTATGATTTATATGGAATTCAAATTTCAAGTGCACAGACAAAAACTATCATTTAATTTATTTATATAGAGGCCGTCACACTGCTCCTTCTTTTAGTCAGCAATTAAAAAGCAGAGGTGGTAACTACCGTCTCCAAGGTTTCCAGCCACCAGCAACTACTCTATGGACCTATGCAATGAGCTGTGACTCAGGACAGAAGCTGGCAACTGCTGGCCATTTTGGCAAAGGGCATGTTTCCTGAGACATCCTTCCCTGTTACAGATGTAGAGGTGTGCCTTTGGAACTGTCATCAGCTGTAAGTACGAGCTACCATTTGACTCGCACACTGTAGTTGGGGAATGTGCCTGCATCCTCCTCACATGGCTACTCTCAGCAGTGCCTTCAAGAAGTGACTCCACCATGATGCACAGGGAACACAATCATTCCCCAACAGAGGCTTTATTCACATCTAACACTTGCAAGTTGTGTGTATTTACAAATGTATAAATAACCACGAATGAGTAGATACTCATTAAAGAAACACTTTCCAAGTCACTCTTGGAAATTTTTATTACTTTAAGGCTTCTCCTGTAAATCTGAAAAAAAAGGGCTCTTAGGTTGTGGGAAAGAAAAGGACTCTTCTAGGTGACTATGAGTTAGAGAGCTTTAAATATTCTTCACTCAAGACAAAAAGGTTCTCACCTTTCTATTTCATAGTTACTGCAGAAAGACAAACATGAGGATTCAACTCCTGATAAGAATCATCTAATTCAAAGAGCAGGAAAGAAAAGTGATCAGTAGTCAAACACACTTGGATTTCATACTCAAGGAGAGTCAGAAACTTTAAGAAACAAATATACTTATCTAGTTGCTGGTCATTCTCTTCAGCTTAAAATGACAAATGCTATCTTAAAAGGCCTGCAATGAAAAAGTCAGAATCCTGACCGAAGGAACTCAAAAATCACACAGATCAAGAGCGTACACTATCTTTGTTTCTAAGGACAGTGGCTAGTGGACATGGAGATGCCCAACAACTGCAAAACCGTGGCAGGATTTTCAAGCAGACACATAAACAGTGCTGTGCGGCCCCACTCTGCCTGAGGCTTTTCTCACTCCCTGTCCTTGATACAACACAGTCATGTCTACCTATACAGCTCAGGTCTGGAAACTGCAGTTTCATAGTGGGGTGAAAGGACTTACCTCACAGAAGAGGGTAAGCTTGTCATCAGGGAGAAGCCCATTGGCCTCGTCCAAAAGAAAATCTCTACGGATGAATTTTTTGAATCCCCAGTCTTTGCCTTGCACAAACCTATATGCCCGTTGACTCTCTGGGTGAGAAGAAAAAGGGGTCATATTTAGGATTACTTAAAAATACAGATCAAAGCCACAACATGTCAGTGTATGATGCTGCTGGATGTGAACAAGAGAGCAGTTACCCATAGCTTTGGTTTCTTCTCCCTTGGCATTCAGGATGGAGAACTTGAATTTTGCCCGAACTTCACTCTTCGGACAGCTGACCAGTAACAGGTAAAGTGACAGGTAATCTTTGCTTTCTTCATCTAGCCCTTTTGGATTTACTCGCAAACACCTGCCCAAAACAGAAGAAAAATCCCCAAAACTGAAAGTCAAAAGCATCCACATATACAGGCTCGTGGAGTGATAAGAGGTATATACAGAACTCAGACTCAAGAAAAGGAGAGATTTTTAAAAAAAATCCAGACCCTATACACCAGGAGACTCTGACTCAGTAGAGGGACTACTTGGGAAGCAGTTTTCTAGAGCAACCTGCATAACCTTTTAAAAAGTAAACAACAAAAATAAAATAAAAGAGGTGGTGTGTCCTGGTGGAGGAGGTGTTGTATGCAGTTCACATACAGCCTAAGGTCCCAAGTTCGTGTCTTGGGACCAGTGGGATGAACCAAAATCAATAACTAAATAAAGTGTTTCTTCCCCTTTCTCTTCCTGCCTGCCTCTGTCCACCTTTATTCCTCCCTGTACCTTTCCTTTAAAAAAAATTTAAAATACCAAAAAAAAGAGAGGCATTCTAGATTTGACAATATACCCTTACATCATTGCCTCTTTACTCATAATCTCCCAAATCACTCACACTTCTTGCCCCTAAATTACTGTTTAATTCAGCCTTGTCTAATCTACTATAATCTTCAGTCTCAAGAAAGGCAGTCCTGAACTTTGTTGGGACTGTGAAGAAACCATGAAAAAGAAACTGATGAGTCCTTTAATATTACCTTGGGAGAGGAAAAAAAATATTCTTGAGTAATAAATAGTACCTAATGCTTTACAGATATTTTATCAATCTGACAATAATATTCTAAATAAAAGGAGGCAGTGTGGAGGAAGTATCGACAAACGTATACTCCCATTGCAAAGGGTAGAGTTCAAGCGAAGCTTCCAGAGTCAGAGATGCCAATCTGTCCCCAGAACGGAAACAAATTCAGACAGAATTCAATAGGCTCAACTGAGTTAAGTTGTAAATGTCATTAGTTGAACTGCATATGGTTCAGACTCTGTTTCTACCACCTATGATACATGGCCATATGTATCCTGAGGTTTTGCCAATGTTGTGACACCTCTCTGAAACAGGAGGTCCAATCCAGCGTCTCTCCAGGGAGTACATATGTCGCACACATCTCTATACATTGTGCTAAAGATGTGAATTTAAATACAATATCTAAGAATAAAGTATCTCTTAACACCAAGTAAGACATTCACTGCTTAATACACAGAGTCAACAAATACTCGGTGAATGAAGAGTTCTTTCATTCTTCAGAGAGCTATCAGAGGTCAAAACTGGTGGTTCACAGGCTTTTGTCTTTGCAGTGAGCACAGGGTTGGATCCTGACCTACTGACATTTCCTCCTGAGGACACAATGTTTCAATGGGACTGACCCCCACTGCCAGATCAATCTCCGCTTGCTATAGGGATCTGCTGAGGGAACCCAGATCTAAACCAATCGGTGCATGTATGACATATTCTTGGCCACAAAGTTAGTTCAGAGAAAGTTCAAAGACTTGTTGGGTGGTAGTGAGTCAGAGCCCTGCTACTGCTAGCTGTCTTTCAACTGCAGGAGGCGAGACTTGAGATGTCCAGGAGTGCAGAGCAAGGCAGAGCAGGGACCAGGCCCTCAGGGGGCTATTTACTCCCACTAGGGTGGTGAACCAGAGTACTTTCACACCCATCCTACACTGGGTATTCCAGTTACATAAGCAAATACATCTCCTTTAATTGTTTAAAAATGGGCAATTTAAAAGTCAAGAGATTTAATATTAAAATGCAGGTTTCTTGCTTTTCTTGAAAAAGATCAGAAAATCTGGCAAGGCTGGTTATATTCTCACACAGCTATAGTCAGTAGGAGTTGAGGAGCCATCGCCCCTTTTAGAAGGACACTCTTTGCCAGTACTCACATCATGTATGGATAGTATTCATAACACCAGCCCTACCTTTCACTCATTTGCATTACCCTACAGTCATTAGTGTTTGCTGATTCTAGATAGCCACCTTAAATTCATTCAGTATCTACAGAGAGAATCGCTATTGTGTGCCAGGCACTGGGGAATACATTAAGAACAAAACAAAGGCATCGTGCCCTGGTGGGTCAGATGCTGAGCCTGTGGCTGGCATGTGGACCATCTAGAGTCCAGGATTCTGGCTAAAAGGGTCAGGAGGAACTAACTAAATAAAAGATAACAGCTTCCTCCCCTTCCTTCCAATCCTTCTTCTTCCTCTTTCTTCCTTCCTCTCTTTTTTTTTTTTTTTGTTTGTTAAATAACAAAACAAAGTCCCCGACTAAAGATCTTACATTCTGTCAGTCTCTGGTGAAACCAAGCAAAACACACAACTTTCAGAAATCTTTTTAGAGTTAGAGATCTTCTTCCTCACCATTTCAGTTTATCATTGGCTCCTGAAGAAAAAGTTGAACTTTTAATGACTTCACCCATTTCCTCCCGGCAAAAGCTAAAGTTATTGATGGTCCACATGTAGGAGAATTTCACTACCTTGATCTGTTGACAGAAAACCGAGAAGTAATTAAGGAGGAAGCAGCAAAACGAGACACAGGCTGCTTCCAATCCGTGCCCTCCCTCCCTCTGCAGGGCCCCAGAGGACGAAGCGTTGTTAGGCCAGCAGTGTTAGGCCTTGTTATTGTGAGACATCAGTTTTTCTCGCCTTAGGTGCCTCGTTCACATTGTAAGAAACCTCACAGTGAGCAACTTCAAACTTTTTCCAGCTTCTAAGAAATACTGGATAGAAAGTACAACACAAAAATATGAGCAGGGCTGGGAAAGCAGAAGATAAAGTTGGACCTAAAATGGGTCTCTGTTCAGAGCAGCTTTTGACAATACCTGAGATGCTGATGACGCTGCTTGGGGCTGCGATCTCATACCTGGTTTCTTGAGTTGCCTAACAAAGAGCACACTGCCACCACGGGGGTGTGAGCGTCTAGTTTCAAAGATCCCCGCTTCAGCCTCCAGTGCAAACTGCTGGACTAGGGCATTCAGATTCCATGTGGAAAACCAAGGACTAGAAAGTTGACAAGTACCTCAGCCATCAGCTATTTGGAAGTTATGTTCCCAAAAGCAGGAAACCCAGCGTAGAAAAGAGAAGAAATCTTATTTCTTTCACTCGCTAACTCTGCCCAAATGCACGATTTGCTGGGTGAGAACGTGAACTGACCTGTGTATAGCACCAGCTCTCAGCTACAGGGCCGCTCGACATTTCTGCCGGAGGCGGAGGACTTGGAACCCTTGACATCGCCAGCTTGAAGGTTAAACGAGACTTCCAAAGGCAGGGGACAAAGATTTCTGATCTCTCTTCACCCTGGTTGACACAAGAAGCAAGAGAATTTTATTACATTAATGGAATACTATCCTACTAAATATTTCCATTTAACCTTCTAGAGACTGGAAACCGGCTCCTGCCTGGAATGCTCTAGACGCTTATCATTCAAATGGTTTCTTAGCATTCAGACCCTAAATTTAAACATTAACCTCAGAGAAGATGACCTAATATAAAGCAGTCTCCTAGTAACAATTATATCACCCTATATAAATCCTCTGCAAAATACGTATTATCTCACCAGATGCGTTTACTCAAAGAGCATATGAAGCACATTTATGAAAAGGCTGCCTGAAAAGGAGGCAGCACAGTGAACGCCACTCACAACTCTGTCCCTGGCTCCTTCCACTGGGGCACAAGACCACACCACCTAAAGGAAAAAGGCCTTGTTACCTCCGCAGCTACTGCTGCCTCACCTCTTACGATGCACTGCAAACTTACTAGGTCGTCTTCTATTCCACAACCTATTACTGCTGGTTTCTCTCTTGAAAGGAAACATTTATCCCTTCGTTAGATATGTTCCCTTCTCCTTTCTCTGCAGCATTATCTCTCTCTCCCAACTTGCACTAAATCACTATTCGACTTTCCAGATTCTTCTTGCTTTCTGTTTTCTAGTCATTCCTCAATCTCATTTACTGGATTCTCTTCCTCCACTGTTGTCCCCCACGGTTTAACCTTCAATCATTTTCCTATCCTACATTCTCTTTCAAAGTAATTTTATCCATCCCAATCATGCCAAATCTAGCTTTACACGAATGTTTCCCAAATCTAACTCTCTCATAAGCTTCAGACCATTTACGAATAACCACTATATACTCAATGGGGTCCCAGTAGCAAATCCAATCCAATCAAATTCAAAACTCTCCCCTCCAAGGTCTTCCTAAATACAAAAGCATTCGAAAATCAGTGAAATTGGTTACAATTTTTAAGTACCATAAACAAAGCTAAAAGAAAAAGTGGGGAAAAACAGCTTGCCATGAATGACAAAGGGATACTTTTACTAATAAATGAATATATATGAATCAATATATAAATTATTTCTATAAACATCAATTAAAGCCCAACTACTTCATAAAATTATCATTCACACAAGGAAATAAAATAGCTCAAACATTTTACATCTATCAGATCAGCAAAGAAAACAAAACAAAACAAACAATTACACCATGGATGGGAACTCACATATAATAGTGGTGAGACTGAATCAATGTATTTTAGATAGGAATTTGGTCATGTGTAGTAAAGCTTGAATATACATGTACTCTAAGACTTTGCAATTCTACAATGGGCCTAAGATTTTGCATTTCCAACTACTTTCCAGGTGATCCTGATGTTCTGGTCCTGGAACCATATTTTGAAAATCACTCAAAGGTTTACAAATCCCTAGAAAATCTCTACACACAGGCACAGTAAAACACAAAGGAGTTCAATGTGGCATTGTTTATAACAGTGAAAACGTGAAACAAAATAAAAATCTATTAAGAGGGCAATAGAGAATGAAAGTGGGTTATTTCCATGTAATAGAAATCTATATTTCAGTATTTAAACTTAATGAATGAGATCTATATAGACCCATGAAGATAAGATCAAACACAATGCCAATGGGAAAAAAAGCAAGTTCTGGAAAGCTATGTGCAGTACATTATGCAAATTTAAGGTTTATATATTATTTACAGATATATGCATGTAATAGAAATTTAAAACAAAAAACAACTACCAAAAAAACACATAGACAAGACATGCACCAGATGCATTATGAGAGAGCAAGGGACATGAATGAGACTGGGAAAAGAATATGAGAGTTCAAGTTTATTTCTCATGTTTCTTTAAAAATAAGGATGATCTGAGATAAATATGACAAATCAATTATCTATGAGTTTGGGACGATAGCCACTTTTGTGTATACTATTTTTTAAAACATTGATCTTATTTTCTTAATATATTAAGGAATAGTGGAAGGATGTGTTCCATTATACCACACACTGTCTGGTTTGTAACATTCAAGGAAGAAATTACTTTCCTGAATACCTACCTGATTTGCACTCAACCATGGACAGTCAATTACTGATCATGTGCCTTCTTTGCTACTAAAAGTCCCTGAGACAAATTTGCAACCCACCTCTTGAAACTACAGCCTCATATGCTTGCTCTATGTGCTATATTCTATATAAGATCATATAATCATTCCATAATAACTTCATTATTTACATTGTTACACCCTTCGCTGTAATTCTCTTAACTGTCTATTTTACTCTTTTATATATGCCAAGTATTTTTGAAGAGCTATAAATGAGTAACCAAAGAATCACTCAACTCATATGCAACCACTGGCTACTGAAGCTGAAGCATGGAAGGGGGTTAATATAGTTGTACCTTCACAGAGTAAGATGATCCAAATTACCAGAGTCTGCATTAGTTTTATTTTTTATTGTTTTTAAAGGGAGAAAACAGGCAGGAATGAAGACAAGCAAGCAAGCAGTCGGGCAGGAAAAAGCATTTCTGATTCAGTGGTTCATATTAGTTGTTGGCCCAGCCCAGGCAGCAAACCCAGGTCCTACATGGACTATGCTGGAGCCGTGGACGTACTTACCACACAAGCCACCAGGGCGTACCCCCATTTGTTTTAATCATTATCCCACAGGCATTTAAAACGAAAGCTTCCCATGTCATCACAAAGATGATTAAGAGTCATGAGAGCAAACTAGTATTACAGTGGCATTTGGGACTCCTCGGTTCGGGCAACTCATAATTCCATGGTATTATCAAGAAAAGAGGCCAAATGATACACTTAATCACCTGTGACCAAGAAAGGCTTGCATTTGATGGAAAACATATTCTCACAGGACTATTTGTGTAGCAATGAGTAAATATATCTTAGGCAGGTTTACAAATCCAGTTACTATTATTGCTAATAGGGGCTAGAATGAAATTTCAAAATTCCCACTTAAAACTATCTTTTGGGTAGAATGGCAATGAAGATATGATTTTTACATGTTAGTTAAGAGCATTAAAATTTGGCTCTGGAAGTGTGGAGTGTAGGCTCAGCTCTACACTGAGAGAGCATAAAACACTAATTTGAGTTTATTTTGAAGTTAAAAATACTTTGACTCTATCTAGCATTTATTTTAAGAATTCTTTAAGCCTAAAAAAGGGACCAATTTGAAAACCAGCTTATTGTAATGGTTTAATTGTTGCTACTCAACTTTTATCACAATCAGAAAAAAAAAAACGAAACTACTGTACTTTGGTCTTAACTTTTTTTTTTTTTTTTCTGTTTCTCACTTCTTTTGTATCCAAATCCTTTTAAAAAATCACCTTCCTTCCAATTTCAAAAAATCATCCAACACAGCAGCTAGAACTAGAGAATCGGCCTTAAGACTCTGAGGAGCTCTAACCACACAGCCTGCTGGGAGGGAAATTGACTAGCATAGCACAAGTCTAATTAATTTCACTCATAGCAGGCACCATTGGCAGAGTGCTCATCAGCAAAGTAGCCTGGTGTTACATGACTCCCGCACTTCATGCCACTTATGCAGATGCCCAGCACAAAAACAATTTCAGAAAACAGGCGGTCAATTTGAGGGTCAGGTTTTGAGAACCTTTGTGGGAGACAACCAGCATCAAAATATACTGTTCCTGGCTTCAAACAAAGGAAGACAAGAAAAACCAAGTTCCCTAATGAGAAATTTACTTTCTGGAGCTGAGCAAACTTCCCAATATGCTGACAACTATGAGACTGAACATATCTGTTATATACCGTTTATGTTCCTGTTTATTTTATTAAATCCTGACCTGTGAGGCTACACCTCTTCTGAGTCACACCAAAAACTAAACTTAAAAATATCTCTGTTGATTATAATACTGCTCGAATTCCAATGTAATAACAGTTAGCAACTAATAGCAATCTTTAACAGAATGATTCCTAGCAGATATGATATCATGAGGTCGCTAGTAATTTTTGATGAGATTTAAGCCAATCAATATAATTTCTAACTGGGACATTAAACTTTGGAGAACAGACATAAATTAAAAAAAGAAATATCAATGTTTTCATAATACACATAATGAACTGAATCAACACGTCTGTTGACCCCAGTAAACTCAAGCTGCTTGAAAGAAATGTACAACTATTCTTCTTGGTATCCCCCTTACCACCTAGCAGCTTCAAAACAATTACTTTGATGACTCAAAAATTTTGTCTAGTTGCATTCAAATTTGTTTACCTTTTCCACTTGTTTCTTTCAGAGATCTCTAAAAGAACTCTTCGAACAGTGCCAAGTATGTTAAATTAGCAATATAATAAGAATCGTTAATTTATCATTGTGCATGAGTTACACAGAAAGTCACAAACTCCTAGCCTGGCACTGTCCAGAATTAGCCCTGGTGACTGTGAAGCTTTCATTTAGTATCAAATGTACCTTCATTCTACAAGGGAAGAAAAACTGGCCATAATTTGCTTCATTTTGAAAACACAAATCAGTAATTTGAATTAAACTCTTACATAATCATGATTCTTTCAGGTTAGAAGATGAATTCCCTGCACAATAGGGGAAAATGTCCCAGTAGTTTAATGTACAGTATGTGCAGAGCTAGGCTAGAAACACCCTCTAAAAAGTGTTACATAGACAGCTTTATGCAGTTATTTCTTTCTTTTATTCCCCCAAAGCATTCCTCCATTGTCAATCTAATTCAGTCATCCAGAGAATTAAAGGGCGGGTGGGGGGAATCAACAACTAACACATAGGTAGTATCTATGAGTTAGTCATATCTATCAGGTTTAAAATTACAGGAATAATAGATTGAACCATAAAATTGTTGCCCCGTAGGCTAAAAATAGTCCATTATCAGTAGTTTCATATGGTTCAACATAATATGCAAACACTTACAAGTTACCTGGCTAGGAACATAGCCTCTTGCCAAAAAAGGGTTTGTTAGGGACTTTGTAAAAAGTCTATTACTTTTTTTGTTTTGGTTTAAAACCATGTACAGTTTCCAAGTAAGGAATATTCCCGATGTCATAACTATTTGAAAGCTGAGAGATGATTGCATTGTCCAAAACAGAAGATGCCAAAAAATACCATTGGTAATAAAAAATACAAAAAAACAAAACAAAACAAAAAACCACACACAAAACTGTAGAAAAACTTGGGTGTATTCATTTTTGAGAAACTGCTGTGACCTCAAAGGAACATATATTTTTTCTGTTATACTTTTTTAAATCATATATAGCCCAGGAGGTAATAACTGCTTTCTCATTTCCCCAAGGACAGATTAATATGGGTCATACTGACTTCCTCTGTTGCAAGGTTTGAATGACTTGAATAAACTTTCTGCAGTTCAATCTAGTCTAACAAAATACTAAATGCACTATTTTTTTTTAATTTAGAAATTCTTAAAAGGAAACTAAGGGCAAGCAAGAGAGAACTCAATTAGCAAAGGAAAGAATGGAATTTCTCTTCTGTCTTTTATCAGGTTCATGCTTTGTAAAACTAAAGATTACTTTTTAAAATTGAGGTATGATTGACATATAACTTTTTGTTTTTTCAAAATTCTTTAACAAAGGAACTTAGTATTCTGAATCTAAATATCAAGAAGGAAAAAGTCAACAGCCTTTAACAGAAAAATTGGCAAAGAATAAGCAATGGTTTACAGAAATGGAAGCACCAATAGTTTTCAAATATATGAAAACATGTTCAACTCTCATTCCTAATAAGATAAATACAACTTGAGTCACACACTGACTCATCCAGTGTATTGGTAAAGATCAAAATGTTTGAAACACTTGACCAGAGTAAGGAGAACATTTCTTTCTTTTTTTAGGAAAAAGTGCAGGCAGGAATGAAGGCAAGTAAGCAACTAGGAAGACAGGAGGAGAAGCATCTTTATTTTACTTTTATGTAGTTATTCACATTGGTTGCTTCCTCCCAGGCCTGGGACTCAAACACAGAGATATATGGCTTGTTCCTTCGGAGGCAAGGGACCAAACCACTGCTCCAACAGGGTGTGTGCCAACATGTCTGATTAGAGTATAAACTGTTATAATCTCCATGAAAAGAATGTATATCATAATGAATAAGAAATGGACATACTCTCTGAGACAGTAATTCCACTCAGAAATTTATCCCACTGCTATGCTTAATATGACAAATATAAAAGAAGTTTCACATGGCATTATCTATAATCGCAAAAGAATGAAAATAATGTAAAATCTTATCGAGAGGACTGATTAAATAAATTATGGCACAGACAATGCACTAAGTTTCTGTAAAAAAATGGGGAAGTTCTATTTAAAGAAGTGAAAGATTTTATGTGTATATATACATATAGTATATACATACATCTATATATGCATGTGTGTGCATCTATCTATCTAGAGAGAGATCATATCTCTGGAAAACTACACAAGATTCTAGGGACACTGGTTATTTCAAGGAAGGAAACTGGGTACTTAGGTGGAACATTTCCACTGTATTCTCTTTTATACTTTTGGAATTTTGAACCCAGTGACTATATTACCTTTCCAAGTAATAAACATTCTGTAAAGGAATTAGCAGCTTTTACAAGTAATTTTTCTAAGTTAAGTGATGGCTTATAAAGCAGACCTTTCTCACAGGCAGAACTCCTTCAGTGCTTCCACTGCTGTCTGAATAAATTCCATCCTTTGTCTAGACTTCTCAGGACTTGGTGAACCTCGCTGATCTTATGTAACATCCTTCTCAATCTCAATGCTTTAGTCACTTAGACCTGTTTTTTCTATGAACACATCAGGCTCTTTTCTCGGCCTAGAAAACTCTTTCTTCCCTCAGATCTTTTCAGAAAGCTGACTCCGTTCTGTCATTTAGGTCTATCAACTGTAATATCCTCAGAGAGGTCTTCCTTGAACACCCCATTGCAGAAGCCCCACATCACATTACCCTATTTTATTTTCTTTTTTATTACCACTATCTGAAATTATCTTGACATGAGTAAGAAAATACCTTATTATTTATTTTTTTACTTGTCCATTATCTTCTCCACTAGAAGTTCAATGAGAGAAGAGCATCTCTCTATGCCTAAGATGGGATCATTACAGGTATTTCATAAATACCCATTCAAAGAAATTGTTGTTGAATAACCAGACTCACTGTCTTCAGGTATCATATTTTCCCTTAATAAGTTCTAGTTAAAAGGTTAAAGTTTGAAAGCAGTTGAATGAATAACTGCTATTGGAATACAGATACTTTTAAAACTATGAAACATTAAAAAAAAAACCCCTCTCAGTTCATCTTCTCACTACAACTTTAAATAACTTTAATTAAATGCATTCCAATCTACTCTTCTCTGATTAAAAAACAAACACACACCTGAAATCTTGTGAGAAAAGGAAAGCCTGCAAGACTAAATTGGAGGAGGTTCTTAAACCCACAAAACAATAATGAGTATTTCGCCTGGTTTTACAAAGTACCATTACAGTAGGTGTCAGGATCTCATGCTAGTCTTATAAGTTATTTCAAGTTAAATTCTAGACAATCAAATTCCAATCTATTGATAAAATTGAAGCAGATACTTGGCATTTACATAAATTTGACCTATAATTTTCAAATCTGACATAGGGTTTGATTCCCTTAAAATCAACATGAAGACGTGACCTGGTGGCTTAGCCACTAAGTCTGTGGCCTCCAGTTGGTGCAGTCCACATACATCCCAAAGACCTGCGTTCATGACCCAGGGCCGAGGTGGGGGAAGTAACCAACATGAATAACTAAATAAATAACTGCTTCTTCTCCTTGTTCTTCCTGCTTGTCAGCCTGCCTGCTCACCTTCATTTCTGCTTGCACCTTTCCTAATACCAAAAAACAAAATGAAAAAAACCAAAAAAACTAAAAGTACAGAAAAAACATTAACTAATTAACATCAAATATATAAACATATATGTATGTACGTATGTATGCATTTCTTTAAATCATGTCTAGCAACCTTAGTTTCTTCTATACCAGGTTAAGATGTAGAACATATTTTCTGCCCTAGCCAAATACTTATCTAATTAAGAGTTTAACTGATCCCCCAACTGTTGTATATAAGGAAAACTTCAGAAATAACTGTGTATTATGTATGCATGTCAGAATCTTGTGCTTTCATTCAGAAAAAGGCTATTTTTGCATCTCCTCAATCTAACTGTAGTAAGTTAAGAGTTTTATAGAAATAGCATGTCTTGTAAGGCTCATCCAGACAAAGTCAAGCTGAAGATGTACAAGGGAGAACATGAAAGAATCTCAAGTCATAGAAAGCAATGAGATAATCAATGGAAGGCTTCCACTGAGTCCCAAACCTCAATGGGTACTGTTGTTTACCGCTTTACTGCCTTTCTCTACAGGTTATAAATAACTACAAAGTGTCCTTGTCCCCAAGGAGACTTTACAGCAAGCTCAAAGGTTAAAATATGGAATAATTCTCACTTTGGATGCAACTTTACCAGTTAGCAAAAAAATGGAAGAGCAGAAAAACGTACTGTCAATTTAAATTAAGGGTTGGGGAATCATTCCCTTCCCCTTAAAAACTATTCTTTATGTAAGAGCTGTTGATACAGACATATTAGCATAATTCTCTACCCCAAAAATATGCCCAGGGAGAATGCAATGCATTTTCTATTCCAAACACAGTAGTCCGCCCTGGAGAGGGGTCTGGGGCTGATAGAAACTCAACAGACTTGTAGGACTGCTTTCCTTTAGATCTTCAAAAGACTTTCTTGAGTTTTTGCTTCGCCTTATAACTTAGGCACAAGTGACTAGTGGCTAAATACATCTACATAACAACATCTGAGTAAAGAAGTCTCTCCACACGGATGGAGGAGTCGCGGAATAAACTGTGGACACAAGGAGCACAGGTCTCACAAGGTCTGGACTGACACTGTCAGGTGATGTGCTGCTGTTGCTAATTACAGAACCCCTGCTAGGAAAAGAAGCAAAAACACCACCACCACCAAAAACCCTGCCAACTGCTTTAAAAAAAAAAAAGGCAGCCAGTGCTCATCAGATTAAGCTTCTCCACACATCACTTTCAAAATCCATCACTTGGGAGATGTCGGAAACAGGACAACATGAATCCAAATCAACAAACAAACCTGATTACAGAGGGGCTGTTTCACTTCAAGGTGGAGCTCAGTTCCAAAGGAAAACACCTTTAAGAAATGAAGTCTGACAGGCAGAACCGAACTATCAGCAACTCCTCTCTTCTCACACTATGTGTTGATCCCACAGAATGGCTTTGGGCAAAAATCTCCAGGGCCACAAAGAACAAATTTAGGGAAGATGAAGATTTTAACACATCCCACGAGTTATCAAAGCTTTCTCCTTTACGTTGAAAACTGTCGTCTGAAACAAGAGCTGGAATTTAAGATTCTTTTAAAATAATTTTAAAAGAGAAGGAAGAGAGGAAAATCCATATGGCTATTTATTATATAGTTATACTCCCAAAGCTGTTTTGAGATCTGAGAGGCGAGGGCTTTTCACCCTGTCCCCTCAACTACAACTAGGAATAACCTGATAAAATCCAAATAGTAAACAGATGAAAGGCTTGGTTCTAACACAATTTATGCATGTCCAATCTGTAAGGAATTCAGAAACAGAAGTCATTTCATGAAACAAACAGGCAAAGGTTGCATAACCCCACAGGGTCCTTTGGCCTTTATAAAAACCAAATTCAACATGTGGTTCTCTTTGGCCATTTATACTTTAGTCAAACCATTTAAAAGTATTTCTTGCTAACACAATTTGGCTACAAAAAAGGCCCAAGGAATGCACAGCAAATCAGAAAGTCTAAACTGGTCTTAGGCTATACAACCTGGAATAAGTTCATTAACTAAGACGCTGAAAGAACTGCCTGCTGCAGGTTTTGGTACGCTACGAGGGTGACCAGCTCTGCTCAGCAGCAGCTACAACTACCTAGCAGCAAAGAATCCAGCATTATCTGGAGACAGTCTTCTTTATGAGACACCCCTAGAACTACTTCAACTATGAAAGAGGGATCGAGGTATGTGTACGCTGTAATCTTCTACTCTAACCATGGCCTTAATGAAAGAAAGGTGATGACTGTATACCTGGACGCATGCTCCTTACCCAGAAATTGTTTGCAGAAAATAAATTCTCTTTTCTAAAGTTATTAAAAGTAAGCCAATTTCCATGTTAATGGTCAGGTTCTAGCTAAACTAAACTAAACTAAACGGACAGGCCGGTTTAAGTGTTGATTCCAAAATTCATGACACAAGAAAAAAGTAAAACCACGCAGGAAGATAAAACAAGGAAGATGGAATGTTTGTCTTAACGTAATTCCCTGCTCCCAAGTGTTTGTTTCAGAATATAAAATATTAAAATGAAGTATACTGTCTATTTTACCCAATAAAACTCTATAAAAACATACATAAGCATTTGAGGCCAGAACCATGTAACACAAAGTAAAAATTTTAAGATGCTAGCTCGACTGGTAGAAAACTTTTTAAAAAGTCACCCATAGAGAAAGGAGCTGTTAGATAGAAAAGTCCATCTGCTCAGAATCATACTTTTTTCTTTAAAGGAAAGGTGAAGGAAGGAAAGAAGGTGAGTAGGCAGGCAGGCAGAAAGTTTCATTCATTTGTTCATGTGGCTGCTTCCCTGGCCCTGGGTGACAAACCTAGGTCTTGGGTTATAGGTAGACTACACCAGCCCAGAGGACGTCCCTGCTAAGTCACCAGAGCATGCCTCAAATTCTTTTTATAGAGCAAAATGAAAGCTATGAATTGCTTTAAGGTAGCTTAGTTCCTCTTATAAACTATAATCCTAAATTGCCGGAAGATCTTTTCTATAAAGAAAAGTAATCTTACTCTCAGGTCTCTATATCACATTATCAACTGTTGATTGAAAATGCAAATCCAGGCGCATCCTGGTGGAATAACAGTTGGCCAAAGTTTATGAACATCCCAAGGACCCAGGTTCACATCCTGGGGTCGGGGCAACAACCAAGCTGAACAACTAAATAAAATAAATTTTTAAAAATGCTTCCTCCCCCTCTCTTTCTGCTTGCCTGTCTACGTGCCTTCATTCCTGCCTGCACCTTTCTTTTAAAAACTTAAAAACAAAACAAAACAAATATCCCAGCATCGTTTTCTTTCCCTCTACCCTTAGCTTATCCAATATCCAGTGATCAGCAGAGAAAATCTGAATAAATATTTCTTATTTACTTCAGAAAATCCTATTTAGAATAAAACTTCTTTTGAAGTCTGCTACTTATAAAACATGTTTCTTTTAACACTTTATCCTCCTTATTTAAAAACACCAAACTTCTGTGCTTACCTTATAGGTCCAACTTTACATACTACTTTCACTGAAATGAAACAGTAGTTTACATTCAAGATACGCATGCTTTTAAAGTTATGATAAATGTGCCTGTGCATTTCATTTTACTTTTTTTCTCAGGATCTTAAACTGTGTGTAAAACGAGGCTGCGGACGCGCCTGTGGCTCCGGCGGCCAAGGACCCAGGCTGGGGAGCGAGGACCAGCACACCCCGGACAAAAACAAACAGTGACAACAGAGATACTTCAAAAATATTTGTAAAAATAAAATAAACTACATAAAAACTCACCCAGTTAAGCCAGTAGGAAGTCTCCGACTTGTCTGATCTAAGGGGAAATCTCTGTTGGAAGGAGAGATGTTGAATCAGACTTGACTAGATTCTGAATTTCATGAAAGTCTTCACTTACCTTTGGCTGCTCTGAAAAGGGAAAGTCTTACAAAAGCAGAGGACACATTGCTAGGATTTCCTAGTCAAACTTACCATTCTTATCTTTTGCCATTATTTCTAAATGCTCTAGTTTTTAGTCATCTTTCAAAGATTATATTTAGAAAAGCAAGTCAGAAAAATCCAAGGTAACCCTTCTAATGTACTGGCCTACCAATGCAGCAAAAATGAAATAAGGAGCTTGCCCCCCGTCATCATTTATCAACTACCTCGCAAAACGTTGAAAACAATTGCCATGAAGTTTTTATGTAAAATGTTCTTTTTATAAAAAGTGCTCTGTGGGTCAATTACATGTGAGATACATGTGAACAAGCCATGCATCCTATGATTTTAACAGACTTTTAACAGATTTTAACAGTTGCCACACTGAAGTTCCTGCCGAAGACCAGAATGAGACATCCTGGTTAAACAACACTAATGTCACCCTAATAATCTACACTTTTTTCTTTTTTTAAAGGGAAGGTGCAGGTCGGAAGAGGAGGAAGAAGCATTTATTTTAGTCGTTCATCTTCGTTGTCTCCCTTACACCCCCAGGTTGTTGGGATGTATTTGGTCTGTGCCAGTCAGAGGTGGCGGACTTATCCATTGAATCATCAGGGCGCACCATAATCTACCATATCTGACGGTGACTCAAAATGGAAACAGGGATAAGAAAGGTTTCAAGGCATCAAGGAGCCTACCCTAGGCAGAAAATTCTGGTGTTACCTTCCCTTTCATGAGAAAATGAACTACTGTATACATGGTGAGTAATTTTTTCAAAATAAATATCTTCCTGAAAATGTAAACACTACTTGCAACTGGCACACTGGTACAACTAAGCTCTTATTTTGCTAAACCAAAACCAGTTACCATCAGTAATGGAATGAGCCCTCACCAAAACTGCCCGAAACTGATAGGGCAATCTGTCAACTAGCTGACAATCTGACAAATGGAAACAGCACAATCTTGATCAGAAAATTTAGGAGCAACGAGTCAGCTGGAATTCATTTAACAAGTATTTACTGAGCACCACTGTGCAAGGCATATTCTTTGACACAGCGGTTAGCAAAGAAAAGCTAGTCCAGGTTCCTGTCCTCTGAGGGGGACACATCAAGTGCCTTTTCACACTTCATAAGTAACTAAGCAGAAGATACCAACCAATTATAATAAATGAAAATGTTCTATCTCTGACTCTGAAAACAAAACCCAATATCTTGAGATCTTTATACTCTAATTTTAAAAAGTTTCAGGTTTTGGTTTTTCAGTTAGTTTGCTAGACTGAACAATTCAGGTCCAATGGAGCGGCGAAACCGAAAAGTTCTGACAATACTGGTAAGGACCAGAAGGAACAGGGACATTCACATTGTTGATAGGACAAATTGGTAAAACCACTTTGGAAAAAGTTTATTATTATTTAATAAAACTAAAGATCCAGCAATTCCACTTCCAAATACGGCCCAAAGAACCTTCTCATGCGCCCACTGCGCACACAGACAAGAACTTTCACAGCAGCCGTGTTCACAGCAGTAGACTGGAGCATCGTCACAGCAGAATGGACAGACGCTGTGGCACACAGTTCCACATAGTAGCATGAATCAAAGTTACACATACTTTAGGCTTTGGAAAAACAAAAGAATGTCTACAGTGTTATTCCACTGATATACAGTTCAAAATCAGATAAAACTAAATCATATTGGATTGCAATGAATTGCAGGTGGTAAATTCATAAAGTAAGGAAACCATTATCACACATGAAAGAATAGTGACAGCTCTGCGATGGGTTGTGATCTAGAAGGGATACACACCGTAAGGTTCATCTGGGTGCTGATAATGATATATTTCTGGGCCTAACTGGTGATTACTTTCTTTTTATAATTAACCTTTAGATTACACAGTATTTTCCTGTGTTATATTTCATAATAAAATGTCTAAAACATGTATTAAAGCCATCTAACAATATATATGTGTATAAATATGTATATACATATAGTAAGAAGATATCTTACTAAGTGTCTAAGGATGAATACAAAGCATTTATTGCACAGAAACATACCCTTGATATTTTTTAAGACAATTCATGATGAGAACTCAATAATAAAGAAGTGCCACCTCTGAATGAATACCTACAGAGAGGCTTCCTATTAGATTTGCTTTCTTTGAATTTAAAAGCAATAACTAAGATCTGTATTTCAGGGAAAGTTTCAGCACTGACATAAATGTTAAAACTGTAAGAATACTCACAGGGGCTATTGCTAATAACCTAATTATTATAACAAGCAAAAGCTTTTAAAAAAACAAAGCCAGGATACAAGTATTTTTTGTTACCACCTTTTCAGTTGAATCACAGCTTCCGATGGCACTTCCAGTGCCTTCCATCTCACTGTGAGAGAAAGCCGTGAACAATGGGTGAGCGGGACCTGTACAGACTGGGCCTCTCGGCCTTAGCGCCAATTCAGCAACCCTGAGCTCACCATGTCCCGGCCACTCAGCCCTTCTCTGCTGTTCCTTGGACAGAAGAGCCTCATTCCTGCCTCAGGGCTTTGTACTTCGCCCTTTTCGCTACCTGACAACAGTCCCTATTCTACTGGTGTACTTCACCCTCATTGCTGAGCCTCTCTGAAGCCTTCCCCGAAATCCTTAAAAATGTAATTTCCTCCTCCTCCATCACTTTTTCTATAACACAAAGTCATCTGCTATTCTGTACCTGGATGTAAGAAGGTAGATTCTTATCTGCCTTGTTGCTGCACCCAGATAGTGTCTGACACATGAGAGAACAGAAATGCTTATTTAATAAATGAGTGGCTTAATTACCTGTTCTTTTGGGTTTTTATATTGAAACATCAGACATTCAAAAAAGCAAAACAAAACAGACTGTTTCCCCCCTCTATTTTATGTCAAATTTATTAACAAAGTTTGTTTTAACAAGTTTCAGGTTTAAATTCTTAATATATTAATGAATTACAGCTAAGACTTATAAAACGTTGACAAACTGAATAGTATTCTCTGCTCACAAATGTGCAGGGCTTGTTTTAATAGCCATGCTGGACAAGCCTGGAGAGGACACTCCTGTCGAGCAGGTTCAGATGTGCAGTGGTCTAATCACAAGAAGCCACTTGACAAGATGCAACTTTACAAGTGATTGCTTCCTTTAGTCATAGTTTTAAAAATAAGCATGCTTTACTTTAATAGTTAGAAAAAAGGTATTTTCAAGAATTATTCAAAGTAAAATTTCAAGAAGAAATTTGTATTTTTACTTCAACAGGAACAAAACAAATGCTTCTGTTATGCATCCAAATGAAATATCCCAAGAGGGTGACCACAATTAGAAAAAAAATTACTTTTAACTTAAGAACTAAAAAAAAATGTATAGCAGTTTCCAGAGTGGAAAGGAAAATAAAACACTATGGTGTCAAATGTTCATACCAGGACATAATTTCACTCCAAAGAAAGACTTAAATTAGAAACACATCTCTGCAACATAAAAGGTGATGTTGATGTGACAGAGTAGGTAATAGGTAGGTAATTCCATTCAAACTTGCCATTACAATGGCATAAGGAAAATATTACATAAAAGTGCCTACTGAGTGTCAAGAGATACTTCTGAACATATAGACTGATTTTATACCTCACCCAAATTAAGGTCAGAGCAAACCTAAATCCAAAGGTTACTTTCTAACCACAGTACGTGGGACCTGAATCGTACCCTAAAACATGAAAATTTGAGAGAAAACAGTCATCTCATATTTACTACTGAGATTTCCAATTTAAGGTTTTATCACACTTGTTTTTAAAAAAATATTTATCATATAAATTCTTCTCAAGCTCTTAAAGATAGCTGATATATTCATGAGGTGAATATATCATGAATATACAGGCACACCTTGGAGATATTGTGGGTTTGTTTTCAGACCACTGCAATAAAGTGAATACTGCAATAAAGCAAGTGACATGAATTTTCTGGCTTCCCAGTGCATATAAAAGTTATGTTTATATTATATTATATTGTAGTCTGTTAAGTATGCAATAGCATTATGTCTAAAAAATGTGTGCACCTTAATTTAAAAACTATTGCTAAAAAATGCTAACCATCATCCAAGTCTTCTGCCAGTCAAAATCTTTTTACTGGTAGACGGTCTTGCCTCAATGTTGATGGCTGCTGACTCATCAGGGGGGTTGCTGAAGGTTGGAGTGGTTGTGGCAATTTCTTAAAAAAAGACACCAATGAAGCTTGCCACATTGATTGACTTTTCGTTTCACAAAAGATTTCTCTGTAGCATTATACAATGCTGATAAAACTTCTGACAGAACTTCTTGGAATCAATCCTCAAACCCTGCAGCTCCTTTATCAATGAAGTTTATGTAATATTCTAAAACTTTTGTGGTTGTTTCAACAAAGAAAAATGGTGCAGACAGATTGTTTGGCAGAGGGTTACCATAAACCTTTAATTTGTTAAAAAATGTAATATCTGTAGAGGGCAGTAAGGCAAAGTGCAATCAAAGTATGTCTATATATTCATATATGAGGTAGCTGCCCAAAAAGGAAGTCCTCCTCAAACACTTGCAGTAGGCAGTGTACTATTAGAGAAGACCAACAGTTTTCATTTGTAACACTTTGGCATTCCAAGTGCTCAAAGCTCTGAATAGATATATATATATATATATGTTAATTGTTAATATATATATATATATATATATATAGTTAACTTCACAATAATGAATAAAGTCTAGTGGATGAAAGACTCCAGAAAAATATTTTAAACTTACAAATGAAAGCATATGCTCATTGAAATATATGGTCCTAGACAAAATTTATCTGCAGTAATTCTAATCTAAAGTGAAGGCTTTTTTTTTTTTTTTTTTTTTATGTTTAATTTGGCTAAGAATGTTCCCAGAAATGATTTCATAAATATCAGCTGTGTTTGGATAATGCATTTTAGACAGAGTAACACAAAAACTGCATGAACTAGACTGAAGATCAGTAAGCAGTCCTATATTTACTTAGTGAGTAGGAAATATTTTAGGAATTAAAAAGCATTGAAAGAAAACTTAAGTACACCCTGATGGAGCAGCAGTTGGGTTCGCCACCCAGTCCAAGCACAGACCAGGGACCAGGGTTCATATGCAGAGCTTGGGAAACACCCAGGATGAACAACTAAATTTAAATAAACAAACAAATAAATAAGTAAGATGCTTCTTTCTCCTCCCTCTTCCTGTCGGCTTACTCACCTTCATTCTGGCCTGCACCTTTCCTCTAAAAAAAACAAAAAGAGAATTTGGAAGGGAGAATGGAAAAGGGTGGTAGTTATTGACTGTGCACTGAAAGGATGCACAAAAAATGCAGGGTAATTAAGTTGTCTCTGGGAAGCAGAGGTGTGAAAAAGTTACTGACATTTAAAAAAGACAGTACTAATACAAAACATTAAAATGCAAAGGTCACCACCAGTATCTCTAATGAACATTAATGCAAAAATTCTCAACAGGAAGGCGGTCAAGATGGCGACCTGGAATGACGTGTCAGATCCCCTCTCCATAGAACACTAGAAATCACGTATTCCTCAGGCACACATGATATAGAAGGATTGGCCTGGGAGCTGAAGAGCCAGTGGCAATGATCACTACCATAAAGGCTTAAAGGAAGAAGAGAGTCCCAGAAGGAAGGAAACTTTAAGGCTTCCAATGGGACCACCCTATGAATGAAGGCAGAGCTGCAGTCTGATTGCTGATTGTGGGCCAGAGACAAGGTAGTTGTTAACCATTCAGAGCTGGAACACTGAGGGAAGGCTCTGCATTCTCCACACCAACTCCAACCCCACAGGCTGAACTATTAGGTCCCAACACAGGATCCACATAAGAATGTCAACGAATTCAACAACACACAACTCAAGAATTTCCAGTGTTCAAACGAAGTTCTAGATTTTTCTGATGCAAATCGATAGTCTACACAATACCATCACTGCAGGGAAATCTAACCCACAGAAACATAAACAGAATGCCAAACAGAGCAAAGACACACAGAAATAAATATAAGTGAAATGACAGATCCAATTAAAACCCCAGGGGATAATCTGATTTTGACAAACATATGCAAACTACCGGAGGAGGAATTTAGGGCAACAGTAATAAACAAACCCATGGAAATCAAGAAAACAATAGAGGAAGTGAAAGAAAACAAAAAAGAGAAGAGATGAAGCAAGATATCAAAGAAATGAAGAACATGGTAGCTGAATTAAATCCTGAATTAAATAATTCAACAAACAAGAGTAAGATGGATGAATCCTCTGTTAGAATCAGTGAGCTAGAGGACAGGGCAGGGGAATAGCAGACCAGCAAAGAGAGAAAAGAATGAAAAGAAATGAAGAAAGCAAGCAATCATAACCTATGGATAACATTAAAATGAACAACAGTTTCATCACTGGGGTCCCAGGACAGGATAGAGAATAGGGGGCAGAAACTATTTAAAGCAATAATAGCTGAGAACTTGCCTATCCTGAGGAATGAAGCAAGCCTCCAGACACAGGAAGCTCAAAGAGTTCCTAACAAAAGAAACCCAGAAGATCTACACCAGACACATTGTCATCAAAATGTCAAAAATACGAGACAAAGAATCTTAACAGCATCTAAAGAGAAATGAGTCACACACAAAGGAGTCCCCATATGATTGTCAGAAGAGTTCTCAAAATGCTACTGGCTAGAACATAATGTCATGATATATTCAAAATGTTGAAAGGAATTTTCAACCTAGGAGACTATACCCTGTGAGATTATCATTCGGAACTG
Source organism: Solenodon paradoxus (assembly GCA_004363575.1). Lineage (NCBI taxonomy): Eukaryota > Metazoa > Chordata > Mammalia > Eulipotyphla > Solenodontidae > Solenodon > Solenodon paradoxus. The sequence goes on along the minus strand of RJWH01001344.1, from coordinate 290,825 downwards.
AAGGAATAATGAAAAGCTTTCAAAGAAGAAAAAGTTAAAGGAATTCATCACCACAAACTCAGCTCTACAAAAAATACTAAAGGAAGTTCTATAAAGCGTAAAGAAATTCCACTTAAAAACAGTAAGACAGCAAATATAAAAAGTGGAGAATAAAAATGTAGATGGTTAGAATGAGTATAAGACTAAGTTGCTTTCAAATAAAAATAGGAAATAAACATAGAATTCTCAATGCTAACTTCAGTGTAACCTCCAAATACATTTCCAGGGAAAAAAACAAAGAAGAAAACAAAAAGGGAAATCAATCAAAACATAACTACACAGAACCCATCTAAGAAGAGAAAGAGACAAATAACAGATGTTAGAATTCTTGTGAGATGCAATTTCAATATCCTAAAATGAATATGGCACTGTAACAAAAGGAATCATAAAAATATTATTTTAAAAAATAAATAAAACTTGGAAAAATTCTCACCAAATATTAGCAAACAAAATCCAACAATGCATCAAAAGGATCAACCATTATGACCAAGTGGGATTTATCCCAGGGATGGAAGAATGGTTCAACATATGTAAATCTATTAATTTCATACACCAAATCAATAAAAGCAAAGAGAAAAACCACATGATCATATCAACAGATGCAGAAAAAGCTTCTGACAAGATCCAACACCCATTTATGATAAAACCCTGCAAAAAATGGGAATAGAAGGCACATACCTCAATATAATAACCATATACAATAAACCTACAGTCAGTATCAGTCAATTAACAATGGAATAGCTAAAATGAGAGAGGGACTTAGATCTTTATGTATCCAGATCTACAGATGTTAAAAATAAGAATTAAAAAATACTGCAATATAATTTATTTACATATTCATACACATATACACACTGCACTGAAAAGATGCACAGTAAATGCATGGTAATTGGTTGTCCCTGGGAAGCAGAGGCGGGAAAAGGAACTGAGAAAGCAAACAGAGAGAATTTTAGCTGAAGATGCTTATCATACTACTTTTTGTTTGATTTAAAAAAAAAAACTTTCAGAAACAATGAATGCAGAGGGATAAGTAAATTTGAAAAGCACTCTAAAAACTGCCATCAGGGTGCACTCTGGTGGCGTGAAGGCTGGGAGCAGTCCATCCCAAGGCCCTGGGTCCACGTTCCAGGGCCAAAAGGAAAAATCAACTAAACAACTAAATAAATAAGATGCTTTCCCCTTCTCTCCCTTCCTTCCTGACTGCCTTTGCTTGCTTTCATTCCTGCCTGCGATTTTCCTTTAAAAAAAAAAAAAGACATCAGAGCAGTATTTTAAATAGACAGTAATGTAGTCTAAATCAACCCCAGAATATTTAATGAATTTAGTTCAGACCTCAATAATGAAAAAATCTAGCTCTAGATGGTAAAATATTTTTCTCATTTGATGGGAAATACATAGCACTGGAATTAACTTAAATAGAAGGAATAAAGAGACTAACTATGTATTTCAGTAAGAAAGCACAATTTAAATAAAAATCTTCACAGTAGTCGAGCATATTTAAGAAACTATAAACCCTTATAAGGAACCATGTTTCCACAGAGCATCATCTCTTTCCTTTCCACTATTTTACATCTAACTTTCCTTCCTTTTACTCAGTCCTCTCTAAGGACTTACCTCTCTTTATCGTTAATCATCTGAAATTTTGGTACCTGAATCAAAGACAGATTTTTTTTTTTAAAGAAAACTTGAGACTTTCAAAAAATGATTTAAGCTTATTCCTCCCTTTCAAATATTTCTCCTCCCTCTTCCTTTTTCTGTCACCATCCTATTTTGTTTCTTCCATTCTCCTGCTGACCAACAATGCCTTTTAACTGCTAGCAAGCCTCTGGCATGTTTAATCTTTTGACTTAAGGAAAAGATACTCCCAAGTAAACCAAACACAATCGCACTCCACAGCTCAGAGGTCAAATAAAGGGGGGAAAAACTTAAAAAAGTAAAAAATATTAACAATATCTTGCTGGTTTTATTTTGGCATTATGGCTAAGAAGAAAGTTCTGATTACCAAACAAGAGAACAAAACAAAATTTACTTGTACATGTTCTCATCTTTATAGTATTTTACTTGATCTGGGGTCCTCTGACTCACAAGGCACCTTGTTTATGAATTATAAGACCAGCTAGAACAGGTCTGTTCAGTTGGGTATTTTGGCCTATTGGAAATCATAACCTCAAGATTCATAGTGCGGGTACAAGCCACTCTCACCCCCATCCTCCTGGACTTCTATAAAAGGAATTCCAAGATCCTTCTGTGTTAAGTGCTTTAAGATACATACCCACACAAGCAGTATTTGGTCCTTCACAGACTCCGTGATCTTATTTGGGATTTTAACAGCTCTGTGAGGCATGCAGGGCAAGTACTTTACAAATAAGGAAAAAGAAACTCAGAGGTTACATTCTGTCAAGGTCACATGGCTCTTCCCAACTCCTAATCCAATACTTTATCATTCCTGTCACTAGATAAGTCTTGGATCTGATGTAGTTCTCTTATTCAACATATAGGAACTGGGAAAATATTTGATAGAAGGCAGATACATTTATATACTTTAGTTTTTAATTTGGATTGCATTTTCAAGTGGCAACTTCTGTTCTAACAAATTCTGAGCACAATTATTAATGAAGACCTGGGAAAATATGAAAAGGCTCTGTTTCCTTTTAAAACTGGACCTTGGCAACAGATTAAAAAGTCCTAATACTTTTAGAATGACTTTCTATATTTTAGCACCTAATCATTATAATTTTAAAAATAAAATGTCTGTTCTAACATGTCAGAGTAATTTTTTTGTCCAAGCTTCTGAGAAATCAGTGCTTTTTACTCTCACCTTTGCCACCAGTTTACAGATGTGAAACACACAATTTCTATCATTCCTTTCTTATATTCATTTGAGCTGTCTAGCACAACTGAAATACAAAATGGCACTATCTTCAACCGTTCCTCAAGTTCAAAATCTATTTTTCATATCCCATCTATCAGCAAGTCCTATCAGCTATCCTTTTTCCTAATATATTCTACACTTATTCATTTGTCTAATTTTATCCAATTCTGTGCAGTTCCCTCTCACCTGAATCAGTGTTAACTGATTTCTAATTGATCTCCTAGCTCCCTCTGTAGCACAATCTATTCTCCACAGAGCAGCCACATTTCAAAACTAAATCAGATCATGTCATTCTTCCATTTAACACATTTAGAATAAAATTTAACTCTACTACCAAATTCATCACCTACATTTCTCCTACATCACTAAGTTCAAATATGGTCTTCTTCCTATAAGTAAGTCAAGCCTATTTCCATCTCAGGACTTCTGCACTTCCTTCAGCCTAGAAGACCCTAGTCCCTAGATATTCATATTGTTTGCTTCTTCTTAACTGTCTTGCTCAAAAGTCATCTCTTTTTGGTGTACACTGGTGGAATACCAGTTGGACCCATCCCCATATATCCCAAGGACCCCGTGGAAACCACCAGGATGAAAAACTAAATAAAATAAATGCTTCTTCCTACTCTCTCTTCCTGCCTGCTTACTTGCCTTCATTCCTGCCTGCACTTTTCCTTCAAAATTAAGTAAGTCATCTCTTTTTAAAAAGGCCTTCTCTGATCATGTACAGTTATCAGCCTCCCCACTCAAACTTCTTTTATGAATTTGTTTTGCATGAGTGTATCTTCTATACTGTCAATAGTCTTCTGAATGCACTTATAACACTGACGTTCTGGTTCCGTAAAGTTGAAAACCAGAACCTAGAAAGTGTTTGCTTTGCTGAGATAACACCCAGTTCAAAGTCAGAAGCAGTCCCCTGGTCCGTCTTTTTAGTGTCTAAGAGAAATATTAAATTTTCTTTTTTCTATTGGGTATACAATTTTTAAACAAAGTCATCCTTAAATCTTTTTTAAAATGTCCTATTTCATTAATTTAAGCTTCTTATTTAAAAAAAAATTCTACTATTCAGCCTCTAGACTGTTTTTATTTTTGTCTTAAAAAGATCGTTAGTTTTTCTGACCATTAAGCCTTACTCAGATACAGTTTATTTTCTATTGATCAAAGAAAAAAACAACTGTTCATAATGGGACAAAGGAGCTAGGGGATCTGTTCTCCAAGATGAGGACTTGGCTTACAAACAGAAAAATAAAAGGCAGAAGATAAGAGCATTTTTGGAACGGGAGACGTAAATAATACCAACAATTTTAACAAATACCTTTAGAGAGTGATAGTAAAATATTGAGAAAACTTGCTAATACTGCTTAATTCTTTAGGAATCAAATAATGAGGCAATGTGAATAAAGTAAAGCACATTCTTTGCTATTATAAACTGAATATTTTTTGAGGGCAAGAGACTTACACCAGAGCATCCTATACTGTGTCTGGCACACAGAAGCTACTTCATAAACATCTGGTGAATAAAGGAATTAGTAAAACAATTATAACACTAACATCCAGCCAAATGATTCTGTTTTACAGATCAAGAAACTGAACACCAGAAACAGCTTAGTGGCTTGTCCAATGTGATACCTGACACACAGGAGGCCAGAAGCAGAGCTAAGACCAGAACCAGGCTATTACTCTATCTCACTGTAGTTGTCTGGAAAAGGCAGATGTTAGGCTCAAGAATGTCAATGTGGGTAAATGAAACATAATGCACTAGTGAAAAACAATCAAACCAATTAAGGATAATGAATTTAATAACGATTTAAAGTGCAAAAAAAGACCTCAAAAAGGTATTATAATTACTCATTATACAGAGTCCAAATGGACTAACAAAATTCTCTCCATTATCAGACAGGATACTGAAAACAAACCAAAAAAAACATATGGAACACTGACATCTCCCAACGTACCTTTCCAGTCTTACCTAACCTGACGGTGCAAATTAAGTCAACCATCAGACTACCCAATTGAATCACTCAGACTACAAAGCAGAATTAAAGTGGCTATACAAACTGGATTCCTCCCAAAGGACACAGGGTTACACAGATAACTTTGCAACTCTTACTTGTTCTTGCCTCTCTATAACCTTTACTTCCTTTCAATTCAACTAAACCTTCACTGATTAAACTCACAGACATGATCTGACTCTGGTCCTCAAGATGCAAAAAAGCTCCTTTATTAAACTATTCCTAAAAACAATGTTTTCCGTTAAAGAACAGACTCTTACCTGCCTAATCAAATTATTCTCAACCTGAGTTCATTCTGAGAGCATTATGGATTACGTGAATTCTGGAAAACAAGTTTCCCTACCTATGCAAGTTGCAGAGTCACAAGTGGAGTCAGGTTTTTATTCTAAATTCAACAACTAATCTTATAGTAACTACCTCTGGCAGTAAAGATGAAGTGGTAGTGTTTATTCACTCTTGCTCACATTTTGTAACTTTAGAAACAAATCCCTTAAAAGTGAATTTATTGTGTCATGCCCTGGTGGCTTAATATTAATAAATGTATAATAGTGTAATAAATAATGTATTAACATTAATAAATATGCTTCTCTTGCTTGAGTCCTAAAGTCAATAAACTGTAAAACATTCAGATGTCCAGTCCTACGCTGAACTATCAGACTCACCACTACCAATTTTCATGCTTGATTTGAATTAAGAGAAAAAATTTTTGGTCTTGAAGAACCAAGAAAGGACTCATTTATAGTTAAAAAAAGAACTGCTCATATTTTCAAGAACTGAGAGCTACTCCTCAATATATAAATTTTCCTCCTTTAAACAATTTTCCTACCATTTTTTACAGTATATTTTGCCCTTAAATAATAAGTCATTTAAAAGTCACAGGGGCATGCCCTGGTGGAGTAACAGGGTCAATCAACTCCGAAGGAGCGCAGAGTCCCAGGTCAGCAGGGAAACCAGCAGTGTGAACAATGAAATAAAAATAAAAGAGTGCTTCTTTCTCCTCTCTCTTCCTGGCTTCCTGACTACTCATCTTCAGTCCTTCCTGCACCTTTCCTTTAAAAAAAAAGTCATGAGATTACTTATCTGCTCACCCCTAAATGGAACAAAAACTCAGTAAAATCTATTTTAAAAAAATCTATGATAGTAAGCTAAAAATTCAGATCAAAAGGGAAGCCTTAGACTCTAAACACAAAATCACTTCAAGTACTAAATACTAAAAATTCATTTTCCTTTAAAAAAAAAAAAGGAGTAAGGAAGGCAGACAACAATGAAGGCAGGCAGGCAGGGAGAGGAAGAAGTATTTCCACTCACTTGTTCATTTCTGGTTGTTCCCGTAGCCCCAAGTCTTGAACTCAGATTCCTGGGTCCCATGGTCTATATCCCAGATGCCACTTACAGCCTGAGCCACCGGGGCATGCAGCAATAAATTCACTTTTAAGGGATTAGGTCTCTAAAGTTACAAAATGTGGGTAAGGGCAAACACTACCACACTTTATCTGTATTGCCCAAGGTAGTTACTTTAATAACTGTCTTCCAAAGGTCAAGTTTGATTGGGGCTTCCAAAATCGATTGTTCAAAATAAGAAATGGACATCAGTTAAATAAACTGTTAGCATAAAAATGCAACAAGTCAATATATTCCTAAGCTTCTGCTGTCCTCACCACTGGAATTCTAGTGCAGGCTTTGCAGATACTTTCCTAAAAAAAGAGTATCTGAGTTTTCTCATCTTTAAATTGAGGTCAACTATCCAAGAATCTCTAAGTTAGATTCTTACAGAGTTAAAATACTGTCTCTTTGGAAAAAACTGTGTGTGTGTGTGTGCGTGCGCGCGCGCGCGTGTGTGTGCGTGTGTGTGTATGAAACAATTCAAAAGTTATTGACAGTTGTATCTGAAAAGTAAGTTTCCTTCTTGATACTCAAATCCCTCTTTAAAGCCTAAAGACAAGTGCTGGTTTTTTTGTAGCCTCAGAAAAAAATAAAACCCACAAGACTAAAAAAAGGCATGTGGCAGCACACGAGTACATGCTCGAAGACACACACAATTCCCTGCAGGCACCTCCATATCTTAGTCTTTCTAAAAATTGCAAAGAATTCCATTGTCCCCTGATGGTAGCTTCCAGGTTTTTGCTACACAAATCATGTCGCAAATAAGTACATGGAAAGTAAGTGCAAGCAAACTCAAGTGCCTGTGCACTGTCTATTTTGATATATATTACCAAATTGCCCTGCAAAACGTTATGCCAATATATCCTCCGTGCTGACTGCCTAATTCCCCACACTCTTGAGCAGCTCTCCCCTTGATACACCATTTTCAGGGATGAGCGGAGATGGAGAGACATAAACAAGCCTTTAAAGCAGAGGACCAGGGGTACTTAAGACGGGAGAAAAAAGGCCAGGAATTTTTTTTTTTTATGAAATAAAAGTGGGCACATTAGAGCCAAAATAATAGTAGATGTGATGTGTGTTACTTGTCTGTTGTTTGTTTACAAGACAAATGTGTTACTGTTTTTGCTGAGGAGTTTGTAAAAGATGCTGATGGAAAATAAATGGGGAGCTGGGGGGGACACGACGAGAGTAGGTGGGCAACTTGTATTACAGAGTCTATTCTAATTGGGCCAAGGAAGAGATCAGGATGTGGATTTAATGACATTCACAGTAAATTCCCCACATATAATCCGGCCACTTTCACCCAGAGATGGTTATCAACACAGTGAAAACTTAATTTAGTTCCTGATCTCTGTCACTGGAAAGGATCTCAATATACTAACTCAGTGGCATACCCCCAAATTAGGTGAGATAGTGCGTAACTCCAGAAGTGATGCATGTGCTTAAGAAAGCAGGCAGGAAACAACTCCTGGTATATTTTCGAAGTGTTTTTAATTTAATAATTGTTATAATGTCCAGCAATACAGCAGATACTCAATAAGCAAATGTTAATTAAGTTAATTCTATTAACCACTTTAAGAGTCATCATCTCAGTCTAACAGGAAGCTACAAAGAGCCATGTGAAAACATCAGGCAACTCCAGAGAGCAAAAATAAGTTATATATGTAGAAGCACATGATTTTCTAAAAACGAAACAAAATGCATGTAAGTGTTTACTTTATTTCCCCTATAATTTACTATTAAGTATTTATTACACCCTCAATTGTAGCATGCTATCACTTTTGGGAGACAAAAAAGAAAAAATTTTAAATGCTAAATTGTGAAAAAAAAATTAGAATCAGGGAGATGCAGTACATCGATGCAACAGTTTTGTCTTCAGCAGCAAACTTCTCTCTAATTTTGTAAGAAAAGTGAAATATTTAGAACATCCATTATGGTTATTCCCAACACATTCTTTCCTCTCCTCACCCAAGAAAATCAACCACACCCAGTATTAAATCTTTCTTAAGAAAACCATCTCTACTTTCTTGTATCACCAAGGGACCTTGCTCTGACTACCGTAAAATTATCAATGCGGCCCAACTCTAGACACTGGGCTTAGAGTAGACAGTTCCAGATAACCATCAGCTCAACTGGAAAAAGGAGGGGAGTTGAACTAAATGAGACACAAAGTTGATACAAGGGTTACTTGACATGGGTCCTGTCCATGACATTACCAATAACTCATGTGGCCGGTTCCCAAATTCTATAGCACTAATAAAAAATAATCCTTACCTGTACGCTCTTTAAGACTGGCTGCAGTTGAAGAAAAATTAATCTTCTATGAACTGGTAAAAACTACCTAATAAGAGTTCCATGCCTCATTTACCAGACTGAATTCCACAGACTAGAAGATAAAAATTTTAAACTGGGAGACTGTAAATAAAAATTATAAATGAAAGAAAAACATACTCCAATCATGTAACTAAAAAGGCAGGCTTCAGACTAAGATGAAATAATCGCAGCCTTCAATACAATGTACTGTTTCCAAGACACACAAGAATATGTTTCTTGGACTTGAAATTAGTATTAACTGGCAATCATTGAGGAGAAAAATGACTTGAAACTAATCCAAAAATCAAATCCAAAGACATTCAACACTGAGCTTGCACATATTGTCAAGAACAAACAAAGTAATATTTGGTTGCTATGCTGAATGGTAAACTACTATGACATAAAAGAAAATAATGGCTCATAATTGGCTGTAGACAGTTTGGTGACCAAAATGCTTATTATTGGTTACTTCGTATACTTGTGAGAAAAGCTTATCCAATCAGATCAGGTATTTACTGCAAATAACTTTCAAAAGAAAGTCATTTGGTTTTCTTCCCCCATGGCATAATTTTTTATGAGCATGTATTCCATACAAGGCACAAAGAGTAAAAACACAGTCTAGTGGAGGTGTCTTAGTTTTCTTACAAAAATTGATGTCCAATAACCTTGGGACTTCCACATAATGTATAATTAACCTGGTCACTTTCATAACTATTTCATGTTTATAAACTCTGTGGTTAATTTAGCTAATTCAAAGTATCTTTATATATTATAGTTGGTAACACAGATGATACTGTTAACTTCACTCTTTATACTGAAATGAAATTATGACCTTTATGTCAACTCTATCATAATTAAGAATAAAACTTATTAAAAAATGTTTCAAATGATTAAAAAAAAACTGTACGTAGTCTTACTTAGAATAGACAATGGCTACTGTAAGTGCTTAGAGATGACCAGATTAAAAAATGTGATATACATATACACAATGAAATATTACTCAGCTATTTAAAAAAGATAAAATCTTGCTACTTGCAACAAGATGAATAAAATCAGAGGGGATTATACTAAGTAAAATAAGTCAGAAGGAAAAAGACAAGTTCCAGATGAGCTCATTCATAAGCGGAATATAAAAAAACAAAGCAAATGAACAGACAAAATAAAATAAAAATTAACCCTTGGACCTGAGGTCACCAGAGATGAGGGTGAAGGGTGGGAGCAAAGGGCAGTGAGGTTCCAGTGAACAGTAATGAAGACTCTTAGAAATCTGGTAGTGGGTGTGGTATGCTATATAGTTGATGAAGAGTGAATCTATACATCTGAGTTTATATAGTGTTGCAAATTAATGCTACCTCAAAAAATACTGTAAATATCTATAGTGAAATCATTCACAATGTATTGGGGTGGGGGAGACTGGAATCAGTACAGTGGTCGCTATCCAGTCTGTATACTCTTCAGATCTTTTCTTGTCTGTCTTCAAATAGTAATAACCAAGTAGGAGAATAGATTTCAATCCATCTATTTTGCTATTTGTGAGCTTGGTCAAAGAGAAAGTTTAGAGAAATTGGTTAAACATATTTACATTACAAAATTTCTAATCAGATCCTGTGAAAAGGGTACAAGGGAACATCCTCAAAACCCTGGGATACATTTTGGATGCTTTATTATTTTTTTTCTGGAAGAGAGGGGAGAAAGAAGCACTTTCTTTTCATTTAGTTGTTCACACTGGTTGTTTCCTCCCAGATCCAGGACTCATAACCAGAGGAGGTCTGACTCCTTCAGAGACGACTGATCTAATCACTACCTCACCAGGTATGGCCAGTAACAGTAAAATTCACCTTTTTGACAAAATCTGCCTGCAACCAAAACCACAATCAAAATGCAAAACAGTTTTCATGAACATTTTAGGACACCCATAAATAAGAGTTGACTAAAGCACTTACTTCAAGGATAAGATTTCTAGCAAATCAAAAGCAGACAAAACAGGACATAAAAAAATTGAACAAGAATTTACTGAAAATAGAGGAATACTGGCCCCTTCTACTTTTGCTCCTGCCTTATGGCCAATCTAAATCATTACACTGTCCCTCATTTTGTTGATTCCCATGGCTTCAAATTACCACACATCTGCCTGCTTCTCTCCTCTGTACACAAAGCAACCTCCTGCTACTAGAAAGGCCCTCTCACAGTTCTCTCAAACTCAGCAAGTTCAAAATGGAAATCCATCTTCCTCCAAAAACCTGATTGTTTTCCAGTGACCCTACCACTTCATCCAGGTACTCTCAACTAGAAACTAAGCAGTCAGCTTTAACTCCCAACTTCTCCCCACTATTCCTTCTCAATGCCTCAATTTAGTTAATCATGATGTTCTTGTCAATTTTACTTCAGAAATACATCCAGGGCATTAGTATACTGCAGTGTTACCTTAATTGCAATCCTTTCTTATTTCATTCCTAGAGTAATTCCTGTTTTGTTTCTGCCACAGCATCTTTGCATGTTTCCTCTACCCAGAATGCTGTTCTCCATCTTTGTTTTATCTACTCTAATCTCTCTCTGAGTTGAAATGCTTCCTCCTCCTCATTCTCAATGTGCAGCTAGCTCTCTTGCTATTGTAATTATTTATCTTTCCCACTAGACTGAGTGTCCCAAAAAGGCACTTAACAGTGTTATCACCACCATGGTGAGCCTGGTATCTAAGCACTGCTCAGCTTATAGTAGGTGCTTAGCAAATGTTTGAAAAAGAAATGAGTGAACGTTTCATTATCCAGATAAAATTATCTCAAGGACCTTTACTTCACTCTGCCATGATTCCATGTTTACAGAGTGATCTTTGGCTTAGTACACACAGTGGTTACTTGTTATATCATCTCAGGTAAGTTACTAACAAAACCTCTCTATGGTGCACCCTGGTGGAGGAGTGGTTAGATCAACTGACTCTGAAGGAGGCAGCCCACCATAGCTGTGGGTTTCAATCCTGGGTCCAGGGGTACAACCAGTGTGAATGACTAAATGAAAAATAAACAAAGTGCTTCTTCCTTCTCTCTCTTTTTGCCTGCTTGCTACTACTGCCTTCATTCCTGCCTGTATCTTTCCTTAAAAAAACAAAACAAAACCTCTCTGACTTACCTGTGAAATATAGATAAGAAATTCTGCCCTCATAAGGCTGTTGTGAAGATTAAATGAGTTATATACATGTAAAATGCTTAGAGCAATGCCTGATACATAAGTACGTGCTTAATAAACATCAACTATCTTGTTAGTTCTTAATAACACCCTGACACTAGGAGGGGAATTAACTAAGTAGACTCATGTTTTCTAGGTCATGGAAAAGACTACCCCTCAATGTATATAAAATGGCATTCTGGTTTATCTCTCAGTCCCTTGTGAGTTTAATTAGCCACTTTTCCCGAGATCAGTCAACTCTGAAGAAACAGAGTTTACTTGCAAAACTGAGGAATGCATCCTGAATCTTGAAGACCCCATCAGGTTAACAGCAGTCTGAGAAGGCCTGTCATAAGAATCAGTAGGTTACCTTATAACTTACCTTGATTCTCTCTGAAAGGCAGTGTTTTCATCAAAGGTAGTACAATTTAGTAAACAGAATAGGATGCTGGAAGGGAAACACTTAAAGTTATACCACTAATTAGCTTTGAATATGAATGTGTACTTTAAAGAGTTTCAAATGAGTTTAAAAATACTAGTCATATCTATTTAACACTGTATTGAAGTTCCTAGTTAGAATAATTAGGAAGAAGAAACAAAAGGAATCCAAATTGGTAAAGAACAAATAAAGCTATCACTACCTGCAGATGACATGAAAACTGTCATGACTCTATCAAAAAATTTCAAGAATTAATAAATGAGTAAAGTGGCAAGCTACAAAATTAATATACAAAAACCTGCGCACACCCTGGTGGAGTTAGGTCAGCTGCCTCCGAAGGAACACACCTCATACACATCCCAAGCACCCAGGTTTGTGTCCCAGGCCAGGGAGGAACAACCAATGTGAACAACTAATTAAAAATAAAATAAAATACTTCTTCCTCTTCTCTTCCTGCCTGTCTGCCAACTCACCTGCATTCCTGACTGCACCTTTCCTTTAAAAAAGAAAAAAAAAAAAAGAACATACAGGTTTAAATGCAATTCCCATCAACATGCCACTGGCATTTTTCAAATAAATAAAATTTTAAATTTGTATGAATCATAAGACTTCAAATAGCCCAACCAACCATGAGAAAAAAGAACAAAAATGGAGGTCGCATACTCCAGATCTTGAGCTATACTACAAAGTGACAGTGATTAAAACTATATGGTACTGGAATAAAAAGAAACACAGATTAGTAGAAAAGAACTGAGTCACCAGAAACAGACTCAGTTAATTTATAAGAAAGGAACCAGAGCATACAAGGTCTTTCAATAAATGGTGTTGGGAAAACTGGACAGCCACATGCAAAAGAATGACGCTAGACCACGCTACAAAAAGTTGATTTAAAATGGATTAGAGACTTAGATGTAAGACTCGAAACCATAAAAAACTTAGAAGAAAATGCAGCCAATACGTTCCATGATGTTGGCCTTGGAGAGGTCTTTAGGGACTCAACTCCAACGGCAAGGAAAACAAAAACAAAAATAAACGAATGGGACTTCATAAAATCAAAAAGTTTCTAAACAGCAAAAGCAACTCACCGAAAGAAAAAGACATTCTTAACGACTGGGAGAAGATATTTGAACATCGTACCTCTGAAAAGGGCTAAATATCTAAAATACATATAGAACTCATTAAACTCAACAACAGAAAAATAAACGACCCAGTCAAAAAATGTTACAGATGGCCAAGGAGCACAATAAAAGATGTTCCTCCTCTCGTTTATTAGGGGGATGCAAATCAAAATGAGATATCATCTCATACCTGTGAGAATGGCTATTATCCAAGAACAGAAACAGCAAATGCTGGCAAGGATGCAGAGAAAAGGAAACCCTTTTACACTACTGGTAGGAGTATAAATTAATGCAACCTTATGGAAAGCTGTCTGGAGATTGCTCAAAAAAACTTGAGACTGTAAATTCCATATGATCCTATCAACCCATTTCTAGGTATTTACCTGCAAAACACAAAACACCTAATTTGCAGAGATACATGCACCCCCATGTTTACTGTAACATTATTTACAATAGTTAAGAGTTGGAAATTACCTAAGTGCTCATCTTCAGAAGAATGGATAAAGATGTGGTATACAGACACACAATGTAATTTACACAGCCCTAAAAAAGACGAAGTCCTGTCACTTGTGACAACACTGAGGGAACTAGAGAGGATAATGCTAAACGAAGTAAGTCAGAAGGAGAAAGACAAATACTGGATAATCTCACTCACAGGTGGAATATAAAGAAACAAAGCAAACAAACAGACAAAACGAAACCAACACTTGGACACTGATAAGAGAAGTGAGGTCACCAGAGCAGAAAGAGGTAGGAGCAGGAGCAAGTGGTGGTGAGGATTCCATGGACAGTGGAAGATTTCTGGTAATTTGATGGTGGGCATGATGTGCTATCATATATCTGATAAAGAAACCTGCACATCTAAACTAAGGTATTTTGTAGATCAAAGTCACCTCAATTGAAAAAAAAATACTAGCCACTTCTCACCATACTAAAGGAGGAGAAAAGTGGTATAAACAATTCAAGCGACAGTAAAAGAGATCCTTAGCATTTTATCTTGGAATGTATTATATCATTTTTCCTATGGATTTAAACCCAAAATTCTATCCGGACTGAACTAATAATAAAATATATTTACATAACCTTACCATATATTAAAGACATCATCGAAATGAATCCAATATAAAAGGAAGTCACCATGAGATAAATTCCTACAGATAATTTACATGCAGATAATTAAAAATGATCATTAGTAAATAATTCCTCAGCCTCACAGCATTCTCTTGAGTCTCAATCTTAGACATAAAATTCTTTCAAATGAGAATTTCTAAATGTCATTTAGAAATATAAGATGAGCCTGTTCCCCTCTTGGAATACAGCCTGCTCTTACCCTATCTCTTAAAGGGTGTACCCTCCTCTTTAATAAATCTTGCTAGTTTTTGCTTTCTGAAAAAAAAAGGAAGAAATATAAGATGAGAACGACTGAATTTCCAAAGAAGACTCAATCTAGACCTGGGAAAACATGAGCGCGTTGTCCAGTGGAGGATGCTTGCTCCCCCAGAAGAGGAGGGGCATTACCGTGCATGAGGAGCTAGCAGTGATTATCGGCTGGACTGCGCGCCCGTTTGTTTTTTAAAACCAGATATTCTTGAAAGGTTATGTAATAACCTCAGTGTCAAAAGGACTTCAGTGAGCACCCTGTCTGCACCCTCTGGATTTTACAGAACAGACTGAGATCCACAAAAGTTGTGACATGTCCGCAAAATCAGCTATATAATAAAATAAAGCTTTAAGTACTGGGAAGTTTGTGTTTTAATCCTCCTAACAGATATAACTGACATAAAATATTGTATTCACTTTAGAGTTTCAAAATAAAGACTCAATATATGTATATATTGTGAAGTAATTACCACAAAAAGTTTCACATCCATCACCACACAGTTACAAAAACTTATTTCTCTTGTGATGAGATCTTTTAATGTCTACAGGGAAGTTTACTATTTAAACAATTCTCTTAAGTGTATCGCTGTGACTCATCTGGCTAAGATGCCAGCCATGTAAATCCCACAGATCTGTGTTTGAGACCCAGCGCCAGGAAGAAAACAAGGGAAAAAAAAAAATCCAACCAATTATCTTATACAAATAAACAACATTCTGTATTTCTTGTAAAAAGAAACTTTAATGCTGAGTTCATTTAAACTGCAACACACCCATCCATCCATCTGTCTCTACACTGCACAACCTCAGATTAAAAATAAAACTGGTTCTGTGGACACAACTTTTCCTCTAGATAGCTTCTCCACTATTAGCACACATGAACCCTCCTCTCCAATTAGTCTAACAGATAAACTCTAGCTCAGCCATCAGCGCACAGGCACAACACCATGCCTTCCTCAAATCTGTTCATACCGTCTGAAAGCCAGGAATGTTTTCCTGCCTCCTATGTGAATACTATCCCTCTGGATCCAGGTCAAGTTCCACCTTACCTTGAAACATTTCCTAATCAACCCAGTCACTCTGAATTCCCATCATACTTCTTGGCACTTTCTTGGCAGTGTAACAAATGTGCTTGGAATCTCTTACCTAATAATTAGCATAAGAGGCTCAGAATTTTAACTGTTCCATATATAGTCTCTCCCTACCTCAAAACTACTTTGGTAGGTTTAGTGAGACCTAGGAATATGTATTTAAAATATAAAACAAAACAACTTATCATATGTGAAGAGGAAAACAGTTTCCTTTATTAAAATGTCCTTTAATGCTGTTTAAATATATTTTCTACTATAAAAATATTTACAGATTTAGGGGAAAATGGAACACTGCATACCCTTTAACAGAGCAATTGCATGCCCTTTCACTTACTCCACTTTTACTTCATGGTGAAGAACCCTTGGTGATTTGGTAGAGGGCAGGGTGTGCTGACATGTATCTGAGGAATGAGGGGCATATACATGAGTTTATTTTAATGTGTAGAGTAAGTTACTACAATAAAATAAATGAAAAAAAAAATTAAATCCATCCTGATGTTATCTGATGGAGCAGCAGTTAAGTCAATCCCCTCGGAAGGAGCAAGTCACATACCCCTGGGTTCGAGTCCCGGGTGCGAGGGATAAACAACCAATATGAACTAAATAAAAATAAAATAAAGATGCTTCTTCCTCCTCTCTCTTTCTGCCTGCCCATCTACTTGCCTTTATTCCTGCCTGCACCTTTCCTTAAAAAAAAAAAAAAAATCAGTCCTAAGTTCTCAGTATATAAAGATTTATGTACAAGGATGCTCACCGCAGCACAATTTATAAGCAAAAACTGGAGAAAAAGGAAGTCTATTAGCAGGAAATTGGCCAAATAAAATATAATGCATCCGTGCAACAGAATTCCACATTGTTACTTTGAAAGATTATTTTTAGTGAGATGAAATTTTTGAGTTTTTTCTATTTTTTCCATTGTATTATAATCAGAAAAAGAAAATCTTTCATTATAAAAAACACACATTGAAGACGCTGAAATTACACACAACTATGTGCAAGGCTTTGTGTGTCCAGTGCATTGTTCACATTTACTACTATCACTACCACTTAAGGAGTGACACTCCAGCTCAGAAGACTAAGAGTCCCTAACAACATATAAAAATTGAGATGGACTTAACTTGCATTCTTTTCATGTTGTTTCTTCAAGTTCCAAGTTTCTGAAATAATTTACCAATAACTGTTACTGGAGTGTCTCACCTATGCAGAGGATATTTCCCTAAGTAGTGACAAGATGGCAATGAGTGAAGTCATATCACCTTTATATTCCACAGGTCAACCACAGCCACCACATCATCTGACCACCAAGGCAGAGGGCAACTATCACTAATTTAGCACCTATAATCTATGGTTTGAGTTCTGGGGTACACGAACCAACATGGTACTGTGTCTTTGTGTTGACAGGATTTCAATTTCAATGGCTCCCCAAAGCCATTTCGCTTCAGATGCTTATTTACACCTAAGCAAGGATCTCATGGAATTTTCTCTACTTCCCAGATATCGACTTCTGAATTTTTCTCTCCAAACTCCTGCTCCCTCTACCGAGAGGAAGGGAAGCATCAAGGCGAGAAGGGGTGGGTTGAGAGGTACGAAAGACCTCAGGGAGGACCTAGCTGTCTGTACTGGAAAGCAGTGCACACGGAACTTGATGAACAACAGAAAACACTGCACAAGAAACGGGGACCCTACCACAGAGGACCTATGAAAATTACTTTGAATGCTATTTTCATAAATGTTGGCCACTCCCATGGTGAACTGATTTTATATAAATGAAACCTAGATCTATGATTCAAACCTCATCTGCTCTTCCAAAACCCAGCGCAACAGATTCAGCTGCCTGCCTGCTAGGCAGCCTCACCTAAATGTTAATATATGCAAAGCCAAATACTACCTTTCCCCAAAACCAGCTCTTGACTATTTTGCATCTTCTAACAGACCAATCCTTCACCCAGGTTTGATATCTCAAAGTAATCTTTCATTCCTGCCTACCGTCCACCCTGTCACACATGGGCTAGACAGCCCATCTAATCTCCAACCTACACTTTTCTTTTCTTCATCCCATCACCACGATCCTAGTTCATGCTGGCACCAATTCCTATTCAGATTCCTGGAATGGGCTACCTAGTTTCCACAACTCCAGTTCTTCCCCCATCAAATTTATCCTACATGATGCCATTTAGATACACTTTTAAGATCATCGATAAGATGACACACAAATTTATTACCTCAAGTTCCAACTTCACTTTAAGTTCTACTCATAATCTGCCTACTTGTCATATTTATACTTAGTCTCATTCACATCTCAAATTAAAATGTCTAAAATTGAACTCCTGATTTTTGATTTTCCCTACAAATCCCACGCCTACTCCTCCAATTCCTCTCTATCTCCTACACCCATCTCCTAAGTGGCACCTCTACCCATCCAACTGCTTGAGCCAGAAACCTGGGTGTCATTCTTGACACTTTTTTTTTCTACTTCAACCCCCACATTCAATCTATAATTACATGGATTCTTAAACGTACTTCTCAAATTCATCTACGTCTCTCTTATGTCTCTGCCATTGAATGTCACCTGCAAGGAAAGGATTCTTATTTAAGTGACATAAGATGTTGCTCAGGAATTGGCATTTTTAAAAGCTTCCCAAGTGACTTAACACTCAAGTAAGGGCAAGAACCACTGCTCTACAGGTTCTGCTCCCCACTAACCTCTGCCTTCATCCCTACTATCTTCCTGGCACTAAAATCCAGTCACACTGTTCGCTAGATCCTTGGATATGCCAGGTATATACATTTCTCATGGCCTCTACCCTGGCTCTTCCCTCCGACTGGAATACCAGGTTCACTCTTCACCTCTATAGCTATTTACTCAAATATCACCTCTGTAGTGATTTAATAGATATTCCCAAAGCATTTCACCTACAATTACAATATCCAGCTCACCTGAAAACTCCCTATGTCTTTCTCGGCTTTATTTTTCTCCTGGGGACTTCTAATATATCACATATTTACTGATCTTGCTTACTGCTTGAATAATGCACTTCGTGAGAGCATAAGTTTTTGTGTTTTGTTGTTTAACTATATTCCCAGCACCTAGGACAATTAGGTATTCAGTATTTAACTCCTTAGCAAGACCTTCCCCGATTTGCCATCTAAACTTAATTTCCTCATTATTCTACAGAGTAATTTAATTCTTTATAACATTTATAGTAATTTGTACTTATATTCATGTTTATTTATTGAAGTGCCTTTTCTAGAATGTAAATTCCATATGAATAGGGTGGTTTTTTTCTTTCCTTATGCTTAAGTGGCACAGAAGAACTATTCAAAAAGTAGTCAATGAATGAATGAATGAGGTAAGGCATTTTCTAAAAGCACATTCTGATTATCTTACTTTTTGCAAACACTTCCAAGTCTATCACTTACTACATGGCATTGATAGATGTACTTCCAAGTTGGGCCAATTTACTTTCCTGTCCTACCTCCGATTATCTCGTGAGTCTTTCTGCTGCAGCCACACTATCTGTCATCTCCAGTACACACCCTATGCTGACACTCATTTCCGCACCTCCACAGTTTTGCTCACAACATTCCTTCTGCCTGAATTTCCTTCCCGTCTCTTACAAGCAAAATTCCATCCTTCAAAACACCTACCCTTCAAAATCCAGCCCAGAGGTAAGCTTCACGCAGTCTTGTCTTCGGCTTTATCTTACCCAACAGAACCATCTCTTCTTCTAAACACCAAATATTTAATACTGGTGTAATCCCTCACTCATTACAGAACACGCACTCCCCCACCTTTTACAGCATTTTTTGTTTATAGACACTCAATAGGTATTTGTTGAAATGAACTCAATTAACACCTAATCCTTTCTGTCATAAAACATATTTAAAGGGGAGTATGGGAAAGGCTTAGCAAGACTCTTTAGTGACAAAAAGATATAAAGCTGGAAAAACAGATTCCCAGCCTTAACCTTCTTCCCATATCTTTTTCTGAAAAGGCAAGAACTACCCAAATCCAGCTTTTGGAGCTCAAATATGTTAATATATTCAACTGCTTGAAAAAAAAAATGTTAAGCTGTATGTGCTACTATGATGACATAAACTCCACACACGACATTAAAGCAGGTTATCCTAACATGATCACATACCCAAAAGAGTATCTGGCTGAAAATCTGAATACCTTAAAATCTGCTGTTTGAAAATGACAGTTACTAGGAAAACATTTCTGCTAACAAGAAATCCGAAACTTTTTTTATGATCTTTTAAAGCATACATTCGTTTCTAAACCATGTGAAGTAATGTAAGACAGCACAAGTAATCCAGTAAAATTCTACCATGAAACACTTGTTTCACCTCAAGTAAGACCTTTATTTCCCCTACACAACCTCTTCTAAGGCTGTGGTTCCCAAAATGTAGTAGGTGGATCCCTGCAAATCCCTTTCAAAAAGTCTGTAAAGTAGAGACGATTTTCATAACACTAAGAAATTACCTGTCTTTTACACTGTGTTGACATTTGCACTGAAGCTGCTGGTGTCAGCAGGAATCAAGACCATGGCATCAAGCCGTCCGAGAGTCATGTGCCTTTCACCATTTAAAATCACACTGCTGATTCTTTTTAAACATCAAGTTCACTTAAGAATGTTCTTGATAAAGCAATAAAAATTATTAATATTAAATCTGAACCCTTGAGTTCAAGTTTATAAAAAATTTTCTGTGTGGCATACCCCGGTGGAGTAGCGGTTAAGTCACCCAGGGTCAAGGGAGAATAACCAGGATGAACAACTGAATAAAATAAAGTTTTTCTTCTTCCTCTCTCTTCCTGCCTGTCTGCCTGCTCGCCTTTCCTTTAAAAAAAGGAAAAAGTTGATGTGCCCTGATGTGCCCAGTTAGGTCAGCGGCCTCTGAAAGAGCACAGGCCACACACCCTGGATTTGAGCCCTGCGTCTGGGGGAAAACAATGGGAATGATGTGAACAATCAGTAAAAATTAAATGTTTCTTCCTCCTCCTCTCAAAAAAAAAAAAAATTGTGTGATAAAATGGCAAGTATGCTAAAGCACTTTTGCATGACACTTAAGTCCAATGGTTGTCTCAGAAAAAGCACTTATATGACTATCTGAGTTGCGAGCTGAACTGCTTTTTTCATAAAACATTACTTTTGCTTGGAACAAAGTAGCAGGCATTTTCTTGAAAATAAATGAATCTACGACTTCAAGAAAAATAACTGACAGCACTTGATGCCAACAATAAAGTTTGGGCTTTAATCAAAAACCAGAATTTTGAGCCTCTCCCTATGGTTCAGGTGGCGAAGGCATAGGCTTTGAAAGCTATGGATCCGGGTTCTAGATTCGTGGGCGGAGTGGGAAGAAAGATTAAAAATCAGAATTTTGGAAATCTTGTAGCTGTAGACAAGATACCCAACACTTAAGACTTTCCTGATGAGATGGTGATGATTTTAGCTAATTTTTTTAAGATTAGATTATGAAATGTATCATTTAGAAAATCTGTTTAACTCAATAAACCAGTATATTTCCCAAACAGTGCATGGTATTACACACTCATCTATGGGTAAAAGACCCAATCAAATTGCAAGACACACCAATGAATCTGGGGGGAGGGGGACAATGGGAGAAGGGAGGAAGAGAAAAAAGGTGAGGAAGAATTTTCTAGCCCCAGGTCAAGAACCCAGGTCCTCTGGCTTCATGTGGTCCACACCCTAGCAGTCCCAACCGCCTGAGCCACAGAGCGCTCCAGACCAATGGATTTCAATATAACAGTAACATCAATGATTTCAGATTTCACTTTGCAATTTATGAGAAACTACCAATTACCAAGTTTTAATGTAGTAACAGAGAACTGCACAACTGACTGAAAATACTTTTTACTTTTCCAATGACATATCCTTTGAGGTCCTATTTTCTTCATATACTTCAATAAAATCATCTGTTATCAGAATGAATATAGAAGCAGATAGAAGAATCTAGCTGTTCCTATTAAAGCATATATTTAAGAAATTTCTAAGAATATAAAAAACGTCACTCTTCTCACTAATTTTTGAAGTTATTTTTCATAGAAACATTTATATTAACATGAGATTAGATTATTGTTAAAGTAATGTGTTTAAATGTTTTTCATTTTAATTTCTAACTTGGTACATATCAATATTATCTATAAAGCACCTAACAATGAGGTCTCCAACCATTTTTAAGAGCATAAAGAGTTCTGAGACAAATAGTTTGAGAAGCATTGCTCCAAGACAATCTGCCTCTGAACCAGCCCCCAACCCCCTGCCACCCTCAAAAAAAATGCTGTTTGCACCAAATCGCCCCTCCTCCATCCTCAACCAGAGTTGAACATGGGGCAGTTATCTAACCCCGGAGAAATCACACTTCAGAATGACCAAATCACATCTTGTTCAGCAATCAGAATTAAATCTCATGGATACTGAGGTCAACTTATGGTTGGACACTTACTCTGAGATCGGTTATTCAGCTTTTCCTTAGATTCTATGACAGCTATTTCTTCTTAAAAGTTGCCTTTTATAGGTGCACCTTGGTGGCTGCTCAGGCGTTAAGCCAGCAGTTGAGGGGTAGGCCAGAGAAAGTCAAGGATCCAGGTTAACTCTGGGACCGGGGAGAATCACCAACATCAGCAAATAAATAAAATGCTTTTTCCTCCTCTCTCGCTACTTGCTTTCCTTCTTTTAAAAAAACCTGTTATATGAATTAGGTGAACTACATTTATTCTCTTTATGCTCCAGAAAATATTAACACCACAGAACTGCAATGCCTTTACCAAGTGTTTCATCCAAGACACCCAAATTTTAACAAGTTTCCCCTCCATTTGAAGATTATTTCCCCGTATAAAAATAAACATCACTCCAAAAAATCTAAAAGTGGAATGGAAATTGTAGGCTCATTCAGAATGAAATAAACTTAATGATCCACTGTTAATAAGGGAGACCTGATGTTTTCTTCTTTTTTGGGTAAGACCTCTATCTATCATGTCAAAATACTTTAAGAGCTTCATTAAAGTATCTGACGGGGCTTTTCAGGAGCTCGATGAATAGAGAAAAGAATGCAGTAGTGAGGCCCACCCGACCAGAAGCGCATGGAATGAATGACGCCGTGACTATTAAGTGGTGTAGCACCAGCACGAAACAGGCAAACAGACTGACAGAATAGAGAACACAGCTATAAACCCTCACACATTTGGAAATATGTAAGTGCATTATAAAACAGTAGGGGGAAGACATGACTAGTCAAGAATAATGCTGGGAACCGGATTATTTTTATGGAAAAATTAAATCCCTACACCAAAGCTATTCTTATGGAAATATATTAGACCTGGTACATCCTGGTGGCCTAGCAAACAGGGTCTACCTGCCGCCTCCCATTGACACCGTCCACATACATCCCAAGGACATGGGTTCAAGACCCGGGACCCGGGGAAACAACCAACATATGAACAACTAAATAGTACTTCTTTTTCCTCCCTTTCCTACCTGCCTGCCTACGCGCCTTCATTCCTGCCTGCACCTTTCCTTTGGTGGGTGGTGGGGGGTTAGAGCCCTACTTCACACCAATCATCAAAATAATCAACTCTAGGTGGATTAGAGACTTAAATGTGAAAAGTAAAACTATGAAACTTTTAGAAGAAAATATGGGATATAACTATTACCTCTGTGTAGGGGGATTTCTTCATCAAGACATAAAAAAATACTGTAAAAGAAACATATACTAAAGCTGAGCTGGTTTAAAACTTAGTAATAAAAGATAAAGCTTTAAAAAGCACATAAATGAAAACACACCTACTAGGATGGCTCTGATTAAAAAACAAACAAACAAACAAAAAACAGAAAACAACATGTTTGCAAGGATTAGAGAAACTGGATCCCTGTACACTACTGGTTAGGAACACAATATGGTACAGCCATTACGTTAAACAGAATGGCAGTTCCTCAAAAAAAATTAAAAATAGAACTGCCATGTGATAGAGCAATTGGATTTCTGGGTCTAGACCCAAAAGAGTGGAAAGTAGTCTCAAAGACAACAAGGCTCATAGCAGCAATACCTGCAATAGACAAAAGGTAAAAGCAAGCCAGTGGTCCATTGACAGTGGAAGGGATAAACGAAACACGGCATGTTCATCGATGGAATGCTACTCAATCTTAAAAATGAAGGAAATTCTGATGTGTGCAACATCAGGGATGAACCTCAAGGACAACATTCTAAGTGAAAGTATGTCACTCATACGAGGTATCTAAAGTAGTCAAAACGATAGAAACAGTCTGCTTCTAAATATCAAGAAAAGGATTATGTAAATCTCAAATTAAGGCGATAAATGATGACATCATGTTGATTTCTTTCTTCCTTATAAGTAGATAGGAGGAATCAGACACCTGCAGACAACTGCTGCAGGCCCTTCTTTGATGTAGCTGGTACCACAGCAAAGAGGTTTACGACAAAACTTCTTAGAAAGACACAGTCAGGCACAGCCTGGTGAAGCAGTGGTTAGGTCAAGTGCCTCCAAAGGAGCAAGCCACATACTCCTGGGTTCCAGTCCCAGGCCCATGAGGAAGGAACTAACATGAACAACTAAGAATAAAATAAACATTGTTTCTTCTTCCTCTCTTTCTGCCTGCATTTTTCCTTAAAAAAAAAAAGACAGAATAAAGGTCTTCATGGTCAAGTAAGGGTCACTGTCTGAATGTGTAATTCCCACTCTGAGGTCTGTATCTCCAAAAGCGGCATGACCAGCTTTGCCACAAGAGTGGATAGGCAACTCCTGCCAGTTCTGTTAAAACATGACCATAGGTGTGAGAATGAAGGCCAAGTGTTTCCTAAAGAGGCTATACATATTGTAGAATCTTTCTTCATATAATGGGAGCTTCTCAAAAGCAAAAATAAAGCTATCCCCGGTGAAGTGTCATTGGGTCCGCCTCCTCTAGTTGAGGGTAGTCCACGTACATTCCAAGGACCTGGGTTCAAGTCCTGGGACCCAGGGGAACAACCAAGATGAATAACTAAACAAAAACAAATTAAAATGTTTCCTCCTCCTCTCTTCCTGCCTGCCTGCCTGCCTGCCTACTCACCTTCAATCCTGCCTGCACCTTTCCTTAAAAAAAAAAAAAGCTACTGAATTTTATTAGTAATTGTGTCAGCAAAGCCTTTTAAATCACCATGCCTGAAAACAAACACAAGGAAGTTATACATCTCTGAATACACAACCAGAATTTACTAAGAGGCCACAACTGTTATGAAACCAGGTTGAGAATAACCTCAGAAAAACTGGAAGTGACTTTGACAGGAAAGTAAAAAGAAAAGTGAATTTCTGATAAATATCAGAAAACAGTACTGTCAGGCTTTGAGCAACTTGAAATCAGTTAAGACTACTCAAAATGCTACCACATGGTAAAACTGCAATAAAACATTTTCTGCTTAGGAATTAGAATTAGCCCAGGCTCTAAAGCTAGCAGTTCCGAGCTGTCTTTGATTTGTATTAACCTTCATTAGTGTGATGGATTTTCAGAAAACATGGTGGATGCAAAGACATCTCCAGTGCCTACAGTACATAACAGAAATCCACAGGATTAAGCACAGTTCCAGACCATGAATTAAGACAGCAAGACAGAAGAGTTCGTGGCCTATCTGAAACTTTTCCCTAATTAAGAACAATTTGCCTCACTCTTTTTTTATGATGAGATTCTAGTGATAATGAAAAAAAAATATGTTATTACAGCATAATCTTATATAACACTCCCAACTGTGTGAAAAATGTATGTAAATGAAGAAAAAAGAGAAAAGACAAACATCTGTATAAACACAAAAAAAGTCTTTACATCAGTCAAAAGCTCATATCTCCAAGTAAGCTTATAAACACAATTTCAACTTTAAATTTTATTCTGTGGACCTTTCATCTCAGGAAAAAAAGCAAGTTTGCTCATGAGTGCAACCTGATCTGTTCTACAAATAACCTTATATTGGTGGGGGAGGAATGGGGTAGAAATGCTCTCTTTGGAGATACTACCTCTCTTTCACAAGGAGTTTTCTAAAGATGAGGAATGTGCGAGGTCTAAATCCAGAATCCAGCAATGCCAGTGGAATGGAAGTGAGTCAAACACAAGGTGCACTGTGTTAAAATACAGGCACCTTTAGCTTTTAGAACTTGGTTCCTGACACTCCACAGAGAGATGAACAACATAATTGATTAATAAGAAAATGTGAGGTATATAACACAAACACACATGTGCATGAGGGTCCACACCTGGGACAAGGAAAAACAAAGTGACCCAGGAGCTTCTTGTACTAGAAGGCAAGGAAGCACTTATATACCAAACTTAAAGTGTTCCCACAGGTCAAACAGGACAGTTTAAGCATCAAAGCAGTATGTTTACCAGAAATGTCTGTAACTGTTAGAAAAACATAAAATTAAAATCTATCAGTTTATGATGATACTAAAACGAAGAGAAAAACAATTCATTTGCAACCATTAGCGGTGACCATTATACCATTTCTGACTCAGAGAATTGTTAAAGGGAAAACTAAGAATTGCCCTCAACTTTTTGGTAGAAATTAGAAATTATTCCTAAGTGGTGAGAGATCTTTACAGAAGACTGAAAGTTAATCAATGCAAAAGGAATGGCAGAATTAGAAAATTGCCATTTTGTAAGAAGTGAAGAAAGAACGGATTCAGATATGATGATAGATGATCATCTTCAGTGAAAGTCTGCTGGAGGAGAGTAGTATGGTGGTAAAGTGTCACAGTTTACTTGCTAATTACAAAAAAGAAAAATGTCTTTAAAATGGAGAGCTCTGGTATGTATCATCTTCAACAAATATCACACAAACTCAGCATCATTAATAATGTGACATTATGACATAATGTTTTTCTTTCCATGATGCAATAAGGTACAAAACAACACAGATGAAATATTCCTACCAAAAATGTTTAACCTGAATTTAATCACGTCTTTAGACTTCACTGCTAGCTCATAGGAAAGACAGTGTTAAAGCAACAAATTAAATTAAGACTGTGAGGAAACAACGAGAAAATTTCAAAAGTGATATATTCTACAAGACAAATGGTCTGCGTGGTCCCTTCAAAGACTCAATACCATGTGGCTTCTAAATAAATGGCTCTAGATTTAAAAAGAGACTAAAGAGAGATACTTCAAGGAAAAAAAATACCAACAGAAAAAAAATGTCATCTTTGAGACAACTGGGAATATCTGAATATGAATTGGATATTAGACAGTAGCAGGAATCACTGTTAATTGACTAAATTGCCTTAACTGTAGCAATGTACTAGAAGAACAATTAAATGTCTTTAAGAAGTATCTTAACTATTTAAAGAATTAGGTATCATGAAGTCTATAATATAAAAGCTTAAATATTTATGTAAACATTCATATTTATAAAACAAATACAGCAAAATGTGAACAACCGTATCAAAGTATAAACTGAAATGGGAATAAAAGTTATACAATTCTCTTTTTCTGGATTTTTAAAACTTTTGACTTAGTCATAAAAAAAACCAAAAAAGCATATTGATTTCTTCCTCCAGGAAGGCCCCCCAAATTGACTCTCATCTCTAAACTTTAATCACTTCTCTACAAAGTCATTTAAGCAGAGAACAGTGTTATTGTTTTTGTTCTATTTTCTGCTTGTTCTCTTATTATTTCATATATTCAGCAGACTTCGTTTTCCAATATCACTTTAAGTTCCTTCAGACGCAGACATCTTTTCATTATTTTCTGTTTCTTCACAGTTCGATGAAGTGATTCATATTCTACACTTTTAAAAAAGACTAGTACATTTTAACTTGCAAAAAGTTTTTAAAGTTTAACTTATAAGAATATAAATGTTTTCACGGTTTTACTTTTTTGTTTCTCTGAAAAGACAACAATAGATACCACTTCTAAAATTAGGAAGTATTTTCCAAAATAAAGGAACAAAAAGATATAAGAATGGCATTCTTAAATTTGGCAATCCAGAATTCAACAAGCACCTATGATCTGGTAAGCTTGTTCTATGCAGATACAATAATAAAGCAAGAAGTATTTACTGATTCTTTACTATGAGCTAGACAATGCATTAAATTCTTTATAGCCATTATCTCACTAAATTATCACCCCAGAAGTCTATGAGGTCACTACTATTTCGCACTCACACAGTGGCCCCCCCCCCCGCCCAACAAAAAGAAGGACAGATGAAGGACAGAGCTAGGGCTGGGACCTGAAACTAGGGTGTAAATCTTTTCAACAAATTTGCCACTTTCTTAGGTGCAGAGGGTCCAGGGCCAGCTCCTAGAGAGGTCATAAACAAGTGCTGACCAACTTCAAGTTGACAAGTGTAACCAACTTCACTTAGTAACAAAGTGAAAGCCACAGTAAGCATAAAAGAAACTCCTTATCATTCATTTATTCATCAAAAAAAAAAAAAAAACTACTAGTACCAATAGGCTGTGCACCTTAACTACTGGGGTGAGTTTTCAATTCCTGGACAGAAAGTCTGATTGTATAAACAGTTCTCAATCAAAACCATCAAAAGGATGGATGCAAGGAGGGCAAAAGAAGACAGATTTTTGAAATCTGATCCACATACTTGTTCATGTTACCCATTTAATGAGTAACTGGCTCTTACCAAAAGGAATGAATGATATTTACCTTAATCCTAAAACCATTTCATGCCTTTGTATCACCAAAATGTTAAACGAGCTTTCAATAAATCCAACCAGATGAAATGTTTCAAGAGAAAAATAAACTATCTGACAGAAACCTACTGAGATGAGAAACGGCCATTTAACACCTCAGGAGTTTTACTTCAAGATTTTACCAGAATCTGAAGGAAGTCTGGACGTAGGCAGCACTAAACATCTCCAAGTACCAAACTAACCACCATGAAGAGCTCTAACAGAAGTCACCAAAATATCAAAAGGACACCGACTACCCCCATCCTAAGTATGGGGTAACATACTCTTCAGTCTTCACACAAATGAAAAAAAGTCTCCAGTTCTTCTCCAGGACACTGGAGGCTGCATGGCCCCCAAATTCCGGAATTTCTTCTGTTGTCATCTGTTGGCTCCAAATGTAACCATGGCACACAAAAACCACACAAAAGACCACTGTACCACAGTAAGGCAAGGGTTAAATGGGGGAGGGGAAAGAAAATGTAAAGTCTAAAGAGAACACAAGGGTCTAGAGGTAAGAACCCGCAGACAAGGCATGCCCTGTCAATAGGGCAGTTGTCCCACCACCTCTGGCTGATGCTGTCCACATCCATCGCAAAGACAGTGGTTCATGTCCCAGGGCCAGGGGAACAACCAAGATGTACAACTAAATAAAATAAATACTGTATTTCCTCTCTTCCTGCCTCTGCTCGCCTTCATTCCTGCCTGCACCTTTCCTTAAAAAAACAAAAAAACTAAAGAATGGCAGTCAAAAATGTCGAGATAAGAATACCAAAGAACACAAAGGAAATGGAGAAAACAAGGCTTACAAATATATCCTATTCCCAGTTATCCAGACAGAAGACAGGGTTGACAAAGATAACTGAAAAGCACAGAAAATGCAGCCCAACTCAACAATTAAGTTATTCATTTCAATGCTACTGAGCAAATCTTTTGCTTGTTAGTTTATCATTTCCTCACTCAGTTCTGATGGAAGAGGTAAGAAGTAGCAAAGTATCAAAAGAGTGACAACACAGGAGCAAATTAAAGGACTATGTTTAATCTGCCAAGTGAAAAGCCAGATCCTAGATCACTGAATAGTACTATACTTTAAAGTTCCTTATTTTAAATTGGTTTTTATTTGCAAAAGTGTAAGAAATATTGCTCTTGACTCATTACTTAAAATTTCCACTGGGTAAGTTTCAAATTGCTTTTGTTTTCATGCGATGTTCACAGAGCATCAATAATGTACAGCTAAAACAAGAGCTCTAAGGAAGATCTTCTTTTACAAAAAAGGAGGCAAATAGGTCACACAAAGAGGGCTGGAGATGAGAGGACTCTGAAAGTCTTGACTTACAGTTACTACTCAAGTCTTTGATAGTGTGTTCTCTTTTTCTCTGCCTTATCTAGTTCTCTGAGGATAAGAATTTTACTAAAAGGAAAACTCCCCTTCCTTTCTTTTTTCTGACTCTTATTCCTTAGAAAGGCGACCAAAATTCCCTGCCTGCCACAATAAATAACTGAATGGGTTGGAACATATGCTCCTACACTTTGGGAAAGTTTCTAATAAAGGTACAACATGACGCTGTAAGTAGAAGAAAGTAATGTTGGCACTAGAAGCTGCAGTGACAGGTGACAAGTTTTGAAAGAAGGGTCGGCGTGGGGCACACTGGCCCTGAGAGGCACTTGCAGGGTAGGAGTCTCTAGGGCAACAGCAAATGCAAAAAGGTGCTTTGTCAATAAGTTCCTCAAGAAATTTACATTTTCCCTTGCGGAAAGAAGCAACAGGCTCAAGATCTGGCAGCAAGCCTAGCTCGCTGCTTGGGTAGAAGGCCGGCGCATGGTCCAGCAGCTCTTTATCCCGCAGGTCCCTGCAGCCCAAAGATGCGCATGCGCCCGGAAGGCGGCGAACAAGCACCCCAAGCGCGTTCACACTCGCGCATGCGCAGTCATCCATCTCGCCGCAGGCGACAGCTCACTATTTGGCAAGGGGGATGGGGGTAGGAAGATGATGGGGGGGGCTGAAGGCAGGGGGCGGTTTGTGTCTTCTGAATGCTTGGGATTGGGGAAAAAACGGTTGATTAGGCGCTGGCATTCGTAGGCCACGTAAGCCGGAATGTGGGAAATGGGGCAGAGAACAGTATACGTGTGAAGCGCGGGGAGGAGTGGGGGTCAGTCACCTCTTAAGGGAGGCGCCCCCCCCCAACTCCGACAGGACAACCCTTTCCCTTGACTCTCCTCCCCCCACTCACCTGAGAGCGGCGGCGACAGCTGCTGGTCCCCGTCCCCCTGCGCTCGCTTCATACTGTCCGCAACATCCGGGACCTGCGAGACCGCCGATACACAAATACACACTCGAAGCGCGCACACTCACACACACACACACCGACACACACCGGCCGGGGCGTCATGGCGTCAGCACGTAGACGCGGCGAGCGCGTACCCGCTGGGCCCCACCCCGTGCGGCCTCCACCTCCTCCTCTTCCCTCCCATCCCCTCCCTGGGTTCTCCTGCCCCTCCTTCGTTTTCCTCCAGACTCCGCCTCTCTCCCCTCCTGCGCATGCGTCCCGAGGGTCTCTCCGGGCCATAGGAAGGAGGGGCGCGAGAAGGAAAAGGCGGGAACAAGGAGGGGGTCGCATGCAGGCCGCGCCAGGCTGTGCAGAGGTGCGAGGAGCACAGAGAGGCACAAGAAGTGTGTGGGGGTGCGGGTGGCGGGTACTTCTAGGTGGGCGGTGTGACAATAAAGACATTTAGGAATAACTTTTTGCAAGAAGTTTATGATCAATGACTTTTACCTCCTTTTTTCTTTTGCTCTGTCGGTAAAATACTTTTTGGACTTTACAATTATACTAGACACTCTTTGAAGTCACTTTTAAAATTCAGCATTTGGAAGTGCGGTGGAGTAGTGGTTAAGTCAGCCACCTCCAAAGAAGAGCAGTTCCTGTATATCCCAAGGACTTAGGTTCATCTCCTGGATCAGGAGTAACAGTCAGTATAAATAACTAAATTAAAACAAAATGCTTCGTCCTCCTCTCTCTCCCTGTCTGTTTGCCACTCACCTTCATTCCTGCCTGCACCTTTCCTTCAAAAAAAAAGGGGGGATTGGTATTTGGTTGCACCTTTGTGGCTCAGGTGACAGACACTAGTGTGCAGACCATGGACAGCACAAGGACCTGAGTTCAAGCCCCAACTAGGGTGAAAAAAAGCAAAATGAACAACTAAATAAAGGTATTTCTTCCTTCTCTTCCTTCATCCCTTTCTTTCTTAAGTGCTTATTCTTCCCCTCCACATTTTTTTTTTTAATTTAGCATTTGGAAACAAAAACAAAAAGAACCATTCTTTTAGGTGAAGGCAGACATATTAGTGGCTTAACTGAAAGGAAGCTGATTCAGTGACAGTTTGTTGTCTTGGACACCTGGATCCCCCACTGGCTTCACATCTTAGCCCCCATGGGCCATCAGTGTTTTCTGAGTTAAGTAAAAGGGAAACGTCTCAGAGCATCTTGGCCCTGGGAGGGAAGAAGTCATCTTCACATTAGAGTAATAACGTGATGGAATATTTGTTATTGCTACCATTCTTTCCTTAAACAAATTATTTTTACTGAATCAAGCCAAATAATCTGGAACAGTCATTGTCTCTTTCACATACTGAGATCCTATCATTATGCAGACATACAAATGCTTGAGGCATTGGCCCCAAAAGAGCAATCAGATGAGCTTGTGGGTCATGGGTGACAAACTGTGGGCCCTACCCTGGGAACAGCTTCCGGAAGCCCTGCTGCTGGGAGACTGTCTCCTGGAGACCAGCATTCACTGGTCTCCTGACACACACATCCTGGCACCAGGTAGCTGATGAGTCTGTTCAGCAGGGAAAGCTGGGGCCCCCTGAGCAAAGCCACTGGGATTTAGAGAGAAACCCCTGACAGCGCCAGACCAATACATAAGCAGATCCTACAAAATCACAGCGTCATGAACAACACACTCCAAACTCTGAGAGCTTGTCCAACCTGTATTTCAGCCAAAATGGTCAAAAAATGGAGATCCTAAAGGGCTGCCATTCAGTACTCACTGTGCCTGCAGTGGTTACTGTGTCTGCCCCTCTTCAGAAGAGTTTTTGTCACCTATTAGGTTGACACTTGAAACTTTTCAGTTAAATTCCAATCATCATTAACAGCAAACATTTAGTCTTTTAGCTGAAACCAGCAAGATTTTTGATCCTTGTGAAAATTCAGAGTGCCCCTCAGTAACCAGGAACTGGTGGCTGGGATCACTGAGGCTGCTCAGTTCCTGTTCTCCTGGCTTCAGATTTCACAGGACAGTAAGGAAGGGGAAAAGGGGGCTGGGGGTACTCCTTGGAGGAAGGAGCATGGAGGTAGAAAGGAGGTACAGAAGGAGGAAGCTAGTGACACAAGCGACATATTTTAGCTTCCTCACAATTGAAGCAAATGGTTACAGTTTAGTGAGACTGTCTGGAACCTGGAAAGAGACTGGGAAGGGACTACTCGGGGCTGGTGAGTCGGTGTCAACAGCTTGCCAGGTCAGCCCTGAATCCCCAGAGATCCGGAACGACACAGCAGTCCTGCCCCCATCTGTGGCCTGGTGCAACTAGGTGCCCATTGAACTGTGAGGGCTACACTGCCCACCAGCGATATGATCGCATCAGCCTCTGTACAAAGGACTTTGGTTTAGTGTGGATCTGATTAAATGATTGTAGATGTCCTTGGAAGCACCATGTGGAAGAATTTTAAGCAGCTTCTCCTTTTTAATATGCACTTCCTCTTCGGTTTTAATTATTTTGTTCCTACATTTTCCCTTTCAATTTACTAAAATCTAGAAATGTAATTAGAGCAGAGGCTGGGCTCAGAGAAAGCTGCCAGGATTTCTACAGCATGATTAAATATACTAGGCATCCCTTTAGTGTAGGACTGAAAAATAGGATTCTCATTATTATCTTCCCCTTATCCAGGAAAGAATCAGCCCCACGTACACATACAGATTTATTGAAAAAGCATCACTAATTAAAAACTCACCCAGCCTCTTGATGAGGTTTGGGGGGAAAAGTGCAGTTATTTAATTATTTCTTTCCATTTAATGTTTTGTTGTTCTAACCATGGCAAGCAAGAAACCCCCCTCACTTCTTTATCTTCAAAATAGAATTCTTCTCTCCTCTGAGGGACTTAATGAGGCTTTTATCTATGCAACAACCATCCAGCACACAATGGCACCAATTCAATCCACTGTTCCTTGTGAAGGTAGGAAACATGCAGAACTCGTTCTCTTAATCCAAAACACAAAGACTAAGTGTTCACTGACCACTGGGAGCCAAGTCTGGGCAAAGGACTTGTCCCCAAAGACCCAGAGATATCTGGTACTTCCTCTGACAAATACCATCTTTAGTTCCATTTTACAGTCCAATAAGCAAAGCCATGCTTTCCCTTGAAGCTGTAGGGGACATGGAGGCAGGCAGGACGGAACAGAAGAAGAAGCCAACTCTCATTTTGGTTGTAAGTGCTAGAAGATGAAGTCCTTCTGTCCTTTCTGTACTCGGTTGACTAGTCAGAGATGGATGTGCAGGAAGGAGGACCCTCTGCGGAGACGCGAACCCGGACTTTGGGGGTCCCCAATCTAAAAGAAGAGAGCAAGAGATAGGAGACAGATGACACCCCTTAGGACACAGGCGAAGACATAAGGAAGCCTGCCAACTGGAGCACATTGATGAGGCTGTGATGGTACCTTGTGGGAGTTTTACAGAAAATAGGCAGAGGAGCAAATTTTTTTATTTTATATTTTGTGCTTTGAGTACCACTTAGTATGAAAATCCTATTTTATACATATCCATTGTAATAAAGAGAAATAAATGAACATAGTAAAAAGCTGATAGTCTTGAATTAAGCTATTCCAAACACCATTCAAATGTACATGTTGGAAAGATCATCACCAAAACAAAAACAAAGAAAGGAAAAAATAAAATAAAATAAAATAATAAATAATCCCCCTCTATCAAGATCCTACCCTCCAACTGTCTCCCCTCTGGTAACTTCTGTTCTACCGTCAAGGTCCAATAGTTTATTCTAATTTTATCAAATCAATAAAATTGCCTTGTTTCTCTGAATTCTGATATAGGGGAAATCATCTAATTTGCCTTTCTCCTTCTGACTTAGAGAAACACTGACTGACTGATTGATTAAATTCCATAATGAGGTAGCTGGGATTAATGCAAGAGCTCCAGCCTCCTTGTCTGGAGGCTTGGGTTCAAACTTGGGACTAGCACTTATTCTGATATAAACGTGGACAAACTTCTCCAGACCTCAGTCTTTCTATCAAACAACGGGTTAAATGAAATAATCTTTAAGCAAGCACAGTCCCTGGCAGTCCCTAGCATAGACCCTACTTATTTATGGATATGACTGAACATGGATTTGGAGGATGCACAGCGTGGGGCTTGAAGACCAGTAGGTCTTCTGTGTACCATGCTCACTCTTTTCTCTGTGCCTGTCTTCAGAATTTTTCAGGAAGCATGGATTCAAGAAAACAGCACAGACTTCTCAGCTACTTCCTCGCCGGGTCCCTGAACAAACTCTTAACCTCAAAGTCTGTTTCTTCATGGATCAGGGTTTTTGGCAGCAAATGCTGCACCAACTCTGGTTATTGACCAAAACCAGAGTTCTGGAGAAATAGCTCTGGCTCCCAGAATGGAAAGGAGCTGAAAAGCCAGACTTGGGAATTCAGCTGAAAACCAAAGACTAAAATAATCCGGATCAGGACATCCTGGTTAGAGATCTAACTGCTGGGCACTGCCATAAAGTGTCAACACCAGACACATGAACCCTGCTGACATGCTTGCAAAGGATATCTGCCCTTCCTTCCATCTTCGTGCTCCAGGCAGCAGCACCAGTTGGTTAATGCTAGGCCACCGCCTGGACCCTGATCGCATGGGCTGCAACCAAAAAAGGTCTCCTGGTCACAATGTCCTCAGTATAATGCTCAGCATTTCTCATTGACATTAGCCACCACAGGGGACCCATCCCGAACAGGAATCGGATCAGATGTTGGAATGCCAACTCTCCCAGCTCAACTGTGAAAGGGTACATTCATCTAGGTTAATAAACAGCATCGAGTGACATGAGATTTGCTCAAAAGTACTTGGCGTTGAAAAGGCACCGTTACTGTCTTTCCCTTTTTAATAAAACAAAAGGCTTGGAATGGTGTACTTATCTGAGGATTTGATCAATGTGCTTATAGATATTGAAGTTCTGGAAAAATGACTGGGAAACATGATATCTGAAGAGTGGCGTGTCAGGCAAAGAAGATGCAGTGCAAAAGGGAAGAGAGGAGCTGGTAAGTGTTATGTTTCTGTTGGGTGGGGTGGGGGTTTGTTTTTGTTTTCTGCAGGAAGAAAGAAGAGGAAGAAGTACTATATGTTATTTTAGTTATTCATCTTGGCCCCAGGACACCAACCTGGGTTCTTGGAATGTATGTGGACTACATTGGGGCCAGAGGCAGCAGACCAACCACTACTCCACCAGGATGCACCCAGTTGGCAAGTGTGAGTCCTAGCTTTGATTTTTGTTTTGGACTAATAACACAGCTCCAACTCCAGCTCATTCATATGCAAAACAGGGCTAAAAAAGTACAAAGTCTTTGCTTCAAAATAAGTTTTAGAAAATTAATATTTGTTTTCAACAAAAATGACCAACTCTAGATTATAGTCACTGTTATGAAGTATGCTCACGGTTTTTTGGTTCTACTCTGAGAGGCTGGCTCCATCACCTGTTGGCATTTGCCCTGAAATAACATTCAGCTAAATGCAGATCATTAGTTTAGCAAAAACACTCTTTTCTCTGCTTTAGCTCAAATAGAAATGACTTCAGACATTACGATTTTAGATTATCCTTGCCTGGCTCTACTTTATCAAGGTGAATTGATTTCAACTGAAAGTTTACTCTATGCTAGAATCCTATTTTTAAAAAAGGAATTTAATCTAAAATTCAATTACGGGAGGTCTTTGCCCAAGTGAACAGTCAACTGACCCCTGCTGAATGCTCCCTGGGTGCAGTGCGCTACCCCGGTGACCACAGGAGAAGTCAAAAGAAATAGAAATATTGTCCCTATTCACAAAGATTTTTCAGTTTAGAATTTAAAAAAATTTAAGATTCAAAACTGGAAATGACTCTTCAGCTCTCCAACCCCGTGATTGTCTAATGGTGCTGGTCTCTCAGTCCCTGAGCTCTGGAGGTTTGTCCAAGGGACTTCGAGGAGGAGGGGGCTGGATCAAGTGGGGTCAGAGCCGGCCGGCGTGCTTCTCTTTCTGAAAGGCCAGAAATCAGGCATCATTGTTGTCTCCTCTTGATCCTCTGGATCCTTTGCATCTAACCCATCAGAAACTCCCATATTTTCAAGTTTCAAGGTATTCCTGGAATCCCTCCACTTCTCTCCATCCCCTCAATCCCATTCCTGTTTGGCCTGAACCATGGTGAGAGGCCCTAATTAATTTTCCTAATTCTTTGCTTATCCCTCAATGCATTCTTCACTCAGCAACCACGACAATCAGATTAAATCTTCAGTCAAATCAGGCTGCACTCCAGCTTCGAGTCTTTCAAAGGTGGTTCCTTGTGGCCTGAATACAATCCAAACTTTGTGCCACTACCTATGAGAATTTCATATACCATTACCTCTCACATGGTTTTTCCCCTCCCTGTCTTCACTCCAGCTGCACTGAATATGTGCTCTTTCCCTCCAGAGACTTTGCAGATACTGTTCCCTCTGCCTAGAACACTTTTCCCCTACATGTCTGGTTCTGCTTCCTCTCTCAGGTCTCAGTTGAATGTTCACATCTGCACAGAGCCTTCTCTGACCACCTACCCTAGCCAAAATAAGAGTCATCTGTTATTTCCTATCAAGGCACTCTGTTTACTGCCTTCAAATCACTAACAGCAATGTGCAATTATTTCAGCATTTGCTTATTATCACTCTCCCCTATTCAGTTGTCAGTGCTATAGGGAATGACTACCCTGCTCTCCACAATGTCCCAGCATTCAGCAGTGCTGACATAGGAACATGGATGGAAGGGGCTTAGTACATACTGAATGAATGAATGGACAGAAAACCCAGGTCCTGGCTAGAGTGTTAAAGAATGTTTGAGCAGAAGTTGAAAGCCAGAATGGAAGGTTGGTAGCAAAGATTGTGAAGGGGAATGAAGGAGGGACGCATTCCAGACAGACAGAGATCCTAAGGGTAGAGATAGCATGGATTGTTTTGATAAACTTAAAATCACAGAGAACATGTGGGAGACAGGTCAGGAGGGGTAGGCAGAGCCAGCCAGCACCACTTGCCTAGGACCCAAACAGGGAAGGGGCGAATCCCCCAAAAGAAAGTCAGGGTGCTCTTGGTTGAAGGGGAAATGGATGCTGGAGGCCAAACGCATAAGACTATTGCTCCTTCTGCCTCTGACTGCTCAGGGACTCTTCCTTCCTTTGAATACCATTTTCCTTGGATGTTACTCAGTTCCTCTCTTCCCTCTACGTCACTCACCTTGAGCTTGCTCATTCACTCTCATGGCTCCACTGCCATTCATCTGCTAAAGAGTATTCCAAATCTGTGTGGAGCCAGGCCTCTCTCTTGAGCTCCAGACTTGCACACCCACTACCAGCTTGAGCTCTTCAGCTGCATGTACCATAGGCACCTAACTTCAGCTAATCTAAAGCTCACTTCTCCTCCAGTGTTCTCCACCTCACCAAAGAGTCCAAGGAAACCCTATGACTCCTCTGGGGAACTTCTAATTCAAAATCCAGTCCTAACAATTCCATACTTTAATTATCCCCAGGTCTGCCTCCTTCCATCTTCACTGGTACATCCCCAGTTCTTCCCTGGATCACAGCGGCGCCCCCCACCCCATCTCTGGTCTTCCCCCTTCCATTCTATTCTCTGCTGTGCAGCCACAATGAGCTTTCCAAATGCCAATCCCATTTCCATGCACATCAGTCTTCAGTGGCTCTCCATCGTCAAGATGAAGTCCTTAATAGGGAGGAAAGGCTTTCAACCGGGGACCTGTGCCCTTGTCTACACGGGTTCTCCTATCCCCACTCTAGCAGATCTATATGGTTTCCAGTCCAGTCATACATAGAACTCTCAGTTCCCTGAGTAAACCAAGTTCTCCCTTTTTACACAGATTGCTATCTCTTCCCAGAAGTCTTCTCAACACCTATCTCTGCTCCTAACCCCAACTTCCCCTGGTTCATTCTCACCTGATTATTTAGCCTGTGATCTGTCCCTGTCCCTTCAGTACCAGCTGTGAATGTCCCCTGACCCT
Organism: Solenodon paradoxus; assembly: GCA_004363575.1. NCBI lineage: Eukaryota > Metazoa > Chordata > Mammalia > Eulipotyphla > Solenodontidae > Solenodon > Solenodon paradoxus. Next base: position 252,050 of record RJWH01001344.1, on the reverse strand, counting down.
GAGCTAGGTCTCCCCATAATCCTCCTTCTGTGCTACTTCCCCGTATGTGGCTGCCTGAGTCCCTCTTGGTGTCTCTCACTTCATGGTGAGCCCCTTGAGGGCAGGGACTTCCTTTTTCTTCTCCTGTCATGTTTCCAGTGTCAAGCTGCACTCCCTCGATGCAAACTTGTAATAGGTATTCAGATAAATGCTTGTGTGATGAGTAAATGAATGAGTGAACAAATTCAACATTCCTTCCAGGACCTGGGATCCTGTCCTTTCAGGCCCAGAAGCCTCCAGAGCTTCCTCTTTGTGTATCAGGGCTGGGCCACAGGCTGGTCAGCAGGCTGTGAGAACCCCTCATATGCTGTCCGAGACCCCTTGACTCAGACCCTCCACTGGGAATCCAGTGTTCCCTTAAAAATCCACCTTACCGGAAAGTGCCTGCGATGGCATTTATGAGCTCTATTTTTAGCTATCTTGGAAAACTCTCAAAGTTAATTCCCAAGCCAAAGACATTAAACTCAGGAACGTGGATGAGCAAGGAAGCATCTATGTGACGCCTTTGAGTCACAGCACTGTTTTCCCTGCCAAGGGCCTCAGTTCCTCCTGTCACTGGGCCCTTGTTTTTAAGGACTGGCTGACTCCGGGAAGTTTTTGATCTTACCTTCCTTAAAGCCAGATCCCGCAGCCCTTTAAGGTTGATGCAAAGGTATCTTCTTCCACAGGATTCTCTTAACTCTGCTGGGGCCCTGAGAGCTGAACCCAGAATGGATGACCACACACCTCCCAGTTTATTCAAATTAGCCTCTCACCTGGGAGTGGGAATTTCATCTTGGGTGAGAGCACTGCTAGTAGGGGAAGGAAGAAGGGAGGGTGGCCAGAGGGAGGGCCTCTAGAAGAGCCTGGCCAGAGAGATCATTGGACAGAAGCTACAGAAATGAGAAGAGTTACCCAGCATGGCGGGCAAAACAATCAAGGGCCTGTGGCAGGGAAGGACTCACCATCAGAACCACTGAGAGGGAGGGAAGGGAGAAGGGAGGAATGTAAAGAGACAAGAAGAACTGGAGGACAGGAGGGAGGATAGGCAAGAAGCAGCAGAAATGGAAGGAATCATAGGTAGTTTGTGGAGAAAGTGAAGAGAGAGGAGCATGGTTTTTCCTTTAAATTCAAGTGGGGTAACTTGGGGAAAGAGGATGTTGGTGAGTTAGGTGGACGTCCCAAAGAGGTGGTCAGATTAGAGCTGGGGAGCATAATAAGTCAGGAGTCTCACTCCCGGACTCAAGGCATGGATTTGCCACCATCCGTGCCCCTGAGAATTTAGAAAAGAGAAGTTGTCAGAGGGTCCTAGAACTGAAGGACTCAAGTCACAACTGAACCTGCCTTCCTTTTTCATCAGCAAAGACCTAAACATTTCAGGGGGCCATGCTCCACCGTCTTTGTACGCCCCTCCCCAACTCTCCTTTCTGGGTAGACAAGCCCAGCCCAGAATCCCAGTTCTCTATATGCCTTTGCCTCTGTCAGCTATTCTGGACAGGGACCAGACTTGAGCTCGGAGTCTGGACTGACTCAGCACTGCTGGTAGGAGAGGTTGCTTCCTGGAAAGGCTTGCTTCAAAGCTTCTGGCTGGCCAAACCTAGGAGGGAGCGGGAGGCTCCATGGAGGCTGGAGGTGGCTTTGGATTTCAAGATTCCTGTCATTAGAGAGGGAATCATGGGGCAGAAATTGCCGTGCTCAGTTTAAAGAATGACTCCAATGTGTTTCAGGTGTCCCAATACCCTTCGCCCTCCAGGATTCAGAAAATTTCATTTCCCAGGCATCACAAGATATTTCAGGGCCAAGATGGTGGCTCTGATTCCTGATGATCTAGTTACTTCTGAAAATCAGACAGAATAATCTTTCTAAGTCTCAGCTGTCTGTTTTCCAAAGATAGTCCCTACTCACTGGGGCGGCAAGAATGCATATGGGATGCTCTGTGTGGGCGCAAGGCAGTGGCCTCTCTTGCTATAAAGGACAGCAAACCACTAGCAGAAATCAGTAGACTGCCCCTGTGGTCAACTGCCTGCTCTGTCTCTGGGGGGGCTGTGATGGGGAGTCTAAGCCACCCCTACCCTTCTCTTTAACTTGAGAGTTTTGAGTCCCCAATATAGTGTGAAGGGCTATTTTGATGATCTCACTTTGAACAAGTGAGAAGAGAAAGCCTTTAACTCTGACCCCCACAGCTGCTTGCTTGGCAGTGGGCACTCCAGTGGGTAGGCGGTGGGTGGCAGCAGCTGCCAGACACCTTCCCCTGAGGATGTATCAGTTGGTGCCAGAGGCTGTAGAAGCTCTTTTTGATCTCTGTGCCAGCAACGACAGGTCCTGGAAGGACACCAGGAAGTCCACCGTGAGCCCTGCATTCTTCTCCTCCTGTCATCCACCGGGATGGGGAGGGGTGTCTGGGGAGCCCACCAAGAAAAGAGCCAATGTTCTCCGACACATTTTCCAGCTGTCCCACCTGCTAACACAGACACTCAGACTCAGCACACATGCACACTCAGCAATAAATTGTTTCAGGCTTTCTTGTTCCATCTGTCCCAGCCCAAAGGGTAGTAATAACTTCCCTCAACAAACTGTTGCTGCCAGTTTGTCTCTCCCTCCCTCCCTTCTTTACCCACTTCCAAAGACATGTATTGATGTCTCACTGGCACCTAACACATGCCAATCACTGTTCAGGAGCTAAAGGCACAAATAAACTGTCTTGGGAGAGAAAACATATAAAAATTCTATCAGATGCAAGATAGTGGTTCACTACAATAGTATAATACCTGTTTATGTGCCGTACACTGGTGGCCAGAGGCTAAACCTGCCTGGCACACATGTGTAGTTCAACAGGCAAAGAATTTTAAAAATTGAGAGAGTTCACAAAGAAATCAGTATTTCCATCTTTTTTTTTTTTTTTTTTTTTAAGAGAGAAAAGAAGGGAGAAGAGGAAGAACCAATTTTGAAGGAAGGGAAAAAGAGAGGGAAAGAGGGAGAGACTTTCACTTGGTTCTTTGTTTTGGGGCAGCCTGAGGTAGAGAACCTGGGTCCTTGGGGCTTCACATGATCCACACCCAGCTGCCAGCCTCGCATGTAAGTCACCAGGGCGTGACAAAGTATTTCTATCTTAAAAAAAAAAAATTCAGACGCAGCAACAATTGGGAGGTGAAAAGTCACTGCCCCCTTTAGATGGGACATGTACTCTGTCACAGGCCACAGCCCACCTCCTCACCCCCTCACATTCCTGTTGACTTTAATTAGTTTGCTTCATTCCATGTTCCCTGAGATGGTCGTGCAGGGGTGAGAGTTCAGGACCTTAGAATGAAGTCATCAGAGGACCCAAAAAGGGTGCCATAGACTCTGCTTGATGAAGTGAGATCAGTTAACCCCTGAACTAGGTCCCAGTACCTGGCTGATGTGATGACTTATTTACCGCATCTCTCAACCCCCTCACCCTAGGTGGGCGGCCTTCGCACAGCATCTCAGGGCTTAGCACAGCGCCTGCCACGTGGACTTCAATACATACTGTGAAATGTGTCAGATGAATGGAGCTGGCAGAAGCACCGGGTGGAAAGGGGGAATTGTAAGCAGAGGGAACCATGAGCACCAAGGCATGACAATAACTAGAGTACCAGAAGACTGAAATAGCTTGTAGTTGAGTGGGGTGCCAAAGTGTGATGTGGGTGGGGCCAGGTAGGGTGGGTGGCAGGAGAGGAAGCTGGGAAGGTCAATTCTGAAGGGCTTTTTCTGCCACATTCATATGGAAAGCAAACCAAGGTACCTTGGAAGTGATTTAAGGAGTGAAGTGTCAGGATTGGATGCTTGTTTCCAGAGATAACTCTGGCAGGGTGGTGGGGTGGGGAGAAGCCAACTCCAGAGGGAAGGCAGAAATGGCAAGTAGAGACTAAAATTCGAAGCTCCCCTCCCCTTTCCTGAGGCCCTGCCACACCACTGGGATCTAGTGTAAGAAAATGGTGCCCTCTGCTGACTCTGTCTGTGTTGCACATCCCTGAGCCAAGTGGGAGACAGTTCAGTGTCAGACCCTGAACAGAACTATCTCCAAGTCCTGGGCAGGGAATTGACAGGGGTGATGTACCTGAGAGGACCTTCCCTTTCCTAGGAAGAGGGGCCCAGGAGAACACATGTAATGACTAATGCCACAGTGTTGTCAGATAAATACCGAACACAGCTAAATTTGCATTTCAGATAAACAGCACAATTGTTTCGTGTGAAGCATGTCTTAAACATTGTGAATAATTTTCAGTATGCGTCTACCCTAACTTTTGCATGGGAGATGCTTGCACTAAGAGGACTATGTATTGTTCTTGAGATTCACTTACCTGGGCATCCCATACCCTTATTTGCTAAATCTGACAACTGTAGATAGTGTGTACGGAGAAGCTCAGAGAAATGAAACCAGGTGGGTATCCCCACCACCTTAACGCCGCCCCCGCTATGAAAGCAGAGCTGACGAAGCTGCCTTCTCCTCTTCCGCAGGGGTGCCCAGGTGACCAACTCCACTCGGAAGTCCCTTTTCACTAAAGGAGTCTGAAGACCGCGAAAGACCGTGTGTGTGGACCCCTTAGACACTGGAGATGTGGCGTCTTCCCACAGAAAACTGAATCTCCCACTTGGACATGTGTGAGCAGCTGTGCCATTGTGTCTGCACACTTGCACTTACCCACCAAATGTTAAGGCATTCCCAGCCTTGCAGGTGACACAAGCCCTCTAGGGTGGTGTCCTGAACGCGCACTTACAGGCTCCTGAGTGGGAGGAAGCGACGTCCAGTCAGAACCTAAGCAGAAGCATGAAGTCTTGCTCGCTCTGGCCACCCACACGCCGTGACACAGCACAGACACCGCAGGAGGAAACACTGTTCTTCCCCTTGGTGAGCGCCTTGAACCTCTTCCCTGTCTCACTTTCCCCAGAAATCAGCAGGCCTGCTGGAGTCAGGGGCTTGTTGCAGCAGAGCAGAGGGCCCAGGATGAGTCCTCCTTCCGGACCGCTCGGTCTCCCCGCCCTTCCTGCCACAGGCAGCGGGCACAGGCTCCCAACCTGAGGACTGTCTGTTAGGACTGGCTTTCACCATCCGGAGAAACCTTTCAGAGGACACTTCAAGTTGAATGGTCCGTCATAGCCTGAACACCAGGGGCGGGGATGACCCCAGAAAGGGTGTCAAGTCCCTAGCACTTACTGAGAGCCCTCTGGCCCCCAGCACCTGGCCCTGCAGTGGGAAGGGGACGAGGCCCACGTGTGTGTGTGGGGGTGGGGTGGGGTGTTGTTTCTGAAAACATGAGTCTGACTCAGATGGTCTAAGCGATGTAAAACCTCACGGCTGGTTTTGCTTCCATCTTTGCCGGCATGCTTATGAGACCGCCCCACTCCAGCGGACTGCACGGTAGAATGCAGACCCCAAACTGAGTAAGATCAAGTGATCTTGATAAACTCTCTCCTGTGATCATAGGGGAACATTTCATGTTGAACATACTCTGCCAATTAGAATCTTAATATTTAATACAGTTGTATGATTTCCAAGTACCATTTCTTTAGAAGGTTTATTCTGAAATGGTTAGCTTTTCTCGAAATTCCTGGGAGTAGAAGTTGCTTTTTTGTAGACCATAATGGGTATTTTTGTGTTTAATGTCCTTGCTTTAAAAAAAAGCCAGCCTACCTATGCCAGGCCCCCGCAGATCATTTGCAAATTCTACTGGGCCCGGAAATCCGGACAGCTGGGAACTGGCTTAGCCCACTGACCGGGCAGTAAGCAGACTACCCGTTGGGCTCTGCCCTCCCCGGTGGTGCCACCTTCAGCCGGTGCACTTTGGGAGGGTCCAGCCTCCCTCTTGAGAATATGGAGACTTGCTTCTGCCCTAAACTTTCCTCAGGAGCGCTGTAAGGGTAAAAGGTCAGGAACTAGAGCCCTGGGAAAGGAGGGGCTCCATAAACACAGGGTTGCTGTTTCTAGAGACAGCTGGTGTGCTTCCTGTTGGAAGGGCCAGTGATCCCGCAGAGACCCAGCACAATTTCAAGGCAGGGCCTCTGCGGGAAGTGACCACCACCACCCCTCAAATGTTCAAACGGATCCACAGACAAGCGGGACCAGAGGCGATGGGCCTCCGGAGGGGCTTTGCTTTTCCCTCAGGCACAGGTCCAAGCCACAAGTAGAACTTAGGGGGACCTGGAGTTACCCCTAATCTCTCAGGGACCTACCGGTCACCCAACCTTCCCTAACTTGGTTTCCATTGGTAAAAGGTGCAGATGTTTGCCAGTCCTCTTCGCAAGGGCATCCACTCTTAAATGCCTTCCTCTAAAGACTATCCAGGGAAGGGTGAACTTCTGCCCCTTTAAATCCGTTAAAAACAATGTATACTTTTTCTTTCTTTCAATGTTTAATTTCAGAATGGTTCTCTCTAGGGTTTTAGCCAAAATCATGCTTGTGAATCCTCCCCTGCCCCAGGCTCAGAGGTATGCGGGATGTGGAAACACCTTACCACCAGGTGGAGACCAACAGGAGGGACCACCTCATGGTTTGACCAAAATAGGTCTAAGTACAGTATGTCCCCAGCTAAAAGCAGTGCTTGGGAAAATTTGAGTGCTGGTTCCCTCCCTTCTACACACAGCTGAGAATTAACTGCAGATGAAAGTCCTTTCATCTTTAGCAACCTGAGGCAGCAGGTAGCAATCAACAATACCTGTGCTTGAACTTGTCTGGTATTTGATTCATCAGCCCTATTACTCTCCAACTTAGAGTGCTGCGGCTTCAGTATAACTTGGCGCTCTGTTCCGGGATCTTGTAGGTAAGCACAGCGCCCCCCTGGCGAACTGGCAACTCAAACACAGGCCGGGGCCTTCCGGTTGCGCTGCAAACTGCCTTGCTGCACAGCCACGTGCCTGCCTGTGTTTAAACTGACCAGACAGGAGCATGGGAGCAGCCAGGTGTTTGAAAAATCCATTTCCCACTTGGCAGTAGAGCCAAAGCTGTTTCCTACTCCTTTCATCTTCCTACTCTCTCCAGCTCAAGCCTTGCCTTGCCCAGACACCGTCCTTCCTTGTTAGCCCTGCATTGCTGAGTTGCATGGACTCAGTTCCCTCAGACTGTGAACCCCCAGAGGGTAAGTACCGGTTGGACTCCACTTTGTGATCCCAGCATGGTCACATTTCATGGCACTCAGGTGATACATGGGGGAACTGAACATACCTGAACTGGGCTCCTAGCCCACCACTGTAGAACAGGCTTGTTCTACAGGCCATTTCTCTAGCATTCGACAAGAACCATTTTGAGCTGCTGGAAATCCTGTCTCAGCTTTGGTCATCAGTATTTGGCACATCTGAGACAGCGAGTTGGGAATGGCAGGGGGCAGAGACGGACGGGATCTGTCTGCTAGCGGGGAAACTGTCTCTCGTTCAAACAACAGGCCCAGAGGCCAGCTTGTAGGTCTCTGGCCCTGGCAACATGCTCTAACCACCTTACTAATCCACAGAAGTTTAGATCAGTTCAGCAGGGAAGGAGCGAGCTAATTCACTCAACCCTCAGGATGGAAAAAAAAAAAAGGGAGGAGAAAGAGGTGGAGAAAGGAAGTTAGTTCAGCCAGATGTACTTAAAGCCCCTTCTCTCCAGGAGTTCAAAATGAGAGGGGGCCTTTCGGGGCAGTGCTGCAGTGACATGGGTCCCCAGGGAATGAGACGAGCGCAAGTGAGGCAGGGCTTGAAAGGCTGGGAGGGGAGTGGCACGGGAGCCGCTCAGGAAGGAGGCTGGGTTCCCATCTGGAGATCCAAGGGGCCGGGTCTGCTGAACAGATGGAGTGAAAGTTGCAGCTGGTGGAAATGCACTTTCATGTGTAAAGTTTGGTCCTCGGAGGATTGCAATTTCCAGCTCTGAAAGCAGCAGTGGGCAGGTGGCTCTGCTCCATGCTCCGCCTTCTCCCCCCACTGCCACCCAGAGAACTCGACAGCGACTCTGCCAGGACTCAGGCACTATGCCTTCCGCCAGCATCCCTTTCAACAGGAGAAGCTGGCATCATGACGCCCTGGCACAGCCAGGATGGCAGAGGACTGCAATGCTCTCACAACTGAAGCGGGCAGGGGAAAAGAAGGATTAATCCAGGCTCCCCAGGAGGGGACCAGGTGGACTGAGAACAGACGTGGAGCCAGAGGAAGGGGGTCCGAGGATGCACACGCTGGCTCTGGTTGGGGTTGAGCTTTGGCTGCAAGGGAGGTAGTGGAGGAATGTAAAACACAGCAGATGCTGAGGTTCTGGGCACATTTTACCCAATCTCAATAGAAGTTTCTTGAGGAGAGAATATATCTGTCATTTTTTAGGAAATATTTGCCCGCCAAATCTTCAAGAAAGAAGAGTGAGTTTTACACTCTCTGGCTTTTAACAGACAGCCACCTTCTTGGCATATTTCGACCGTCACCTGTGGGAAGCGAGGTCACGAGTTCAACTACACAGTCTATTCAAGTTCCTCCCTCCTGCTCAGACTCCCGGGGCATCAGCCAACCAAGTGGACTAATCACACCAAGAGGGAGCAGGGTGGACAGCGCACGGAGCTCTGCCTCTGCCCGAGCGCCTCTCTTCCTCTGCGCCGGGCTGGGCTTGCGGCAACATGGGCTCCACGCATCAGGATCAGAGACTGCCAACTCTGTCTTGTTAAAATCCAAGTGTTTTTTAGAATATATGATTCTGCTTCCTTGGGGAAAAAAAAAAAAAAAAAAAAAGACTGGAACCCAGTCCAGTTCCTTTTCCCTACTGTGTCCATTTCCCCAAGATGTCACTATTTGAGATAATAACTTAAATGTCCTTGAAGTGGAAGTGGCTTCTCTTCCTAGTGGGATGTCTTCTTGGCGCCTTTCCCAAACTTGGCATCGAGACCGAGACCTAAAGGAAGGGAGAAAGCGGGCTTAGTTTCAGGGGAGAAATGAAACCTACTAATGACTAGGGGAGAGGGAAAGGAGGTCGGCCTGTCTCTCCAAAACTGAGGCTTCAAATAAAATTAATTTCTGAACACTGGTTGTATAAAACTCCCCCAGAGAATAAAAGGATGGCATCAAATGTGAAAACACAATGAAGATACTCATAATTACATACAAAAAGTATGCGTATATATATAAACCCAGCAAAAGTGAATGAAACTTAAGAGTTAAAACATCGAAGCTATTTCTCAGCTCCCACTGCAGCATAAACCAGCAAGAATAAGTTTAATAATTTTGTCCTGCTCAGTATCTGAGGAGACCTGAGTCACTGAAAGGAAATCACTATGAAGAACTGCTCACTAGGAAAGCTAGAAAAAGGTAAAAGTTTCCATTTCTCTTCAGAAAAAAATCTCTAAATATTAATTTCATATGCACACAAGTAAATGTGAGGGAAGAAAGCACAGCCCTGTTGTCGTCCCCCCAGCCTGCTCTGGAAGGCACTTACCCAGGAACACCAGCACAGTGCCCACCCACTGCATGGGGCTGATGGGGTTGGCGAAGAGGATCACAGAGGCCAAAATGGTGAAGAACTTGCGAGTTGTGGTGATGATGGAGCAGGTGAGAGGTCCAAAATACACAACTGTCATGAAGATAAAGCTCTAGAGACAAGGAAACGTGGGTTCAGGCCCGGCCCCAGGTATCTGCCATAGGTCTGAGGTCTGTGACAGGGCATCAGGGATAGGCCTGCACCCCCATTCTCCCAGCCAGGCCAGTCTCTCCTGGAGAAGCTGCGCCATCCCCGCTGAAGGCACTCACCTGACCCAGGGCACTGGTCAGGCCAAAGAGCAGGATGTTATAGATGATGGTGGGGTACCTTTCAGCAAAGTTCAAGAAGGCCCAGAGCTCCCCTGTGAACAGGATTCCTAGAGAGAAATGTCAAAGGTGAATGGCATATCTTGTGTGCACACTCCCAGACATGCTCATACGGGGCCTGCTCTGAAGGGGTGGGTGGCGGGAAAATACAAGGAGTGCACGTGTATTATCCTATTTGGCATCTTTCCTCTATTTCCTCCCTAGAGAAACAAACTCATCCAAGAAAGGCTTGAATGTGAATGAGCTGCTCTGCCAAAGAGCCTAGAAACAGGGCTCCTCAGATGTGGAGGACGAATGAGCCCCACATCTCTGGTGCAGGGTGGCCCTTGTACCGGTAGCCTCCAGCCATCAGCAGTGTCTCCGTTAACCCCAGTGGGCTATATAAAAGGTACTTTCTACGTGTGTTGGACTTGGAAGAGGTTAGGAAGTACTGACTTAAAAGCTAATGCATTCATGTTTGAACTGTATTTCGTAGACTCTGCATACCAATGCCTCATCTTCCTCAGTAGAAGGCATGTTCTCACGGCACCCGTGTTCTACTACTATGTACCTCCCCACAATGCCTGGCACGGGTCTGATTGTGCCAGTAATGAGTAGCAAGCAGATCCTGGGCTGGTAAGGGTTTCTCCATGAAGATTTCTCAGGGTCTTGGTCATAAGGGCTTCTAGAGCCATTTCAGCCTGGATCAATTTAGCATGTGGTATTTAAGTAAGAGGTCATCTGGATGAGGGCAGTCTGCCCTCTGTTGAGACATGGAAAGAAAAGCAGACCCTGCTCCTTACCAGCTCCCAGTAGCAATGTCGACCAAAGGTTGATGTTCAACATCATATGGTTGGAGCCTGTTTGGTAATGAGCCCGCATGTGGTCCTGGGAAACGCCTGTTAGTCCATCCAGGGTCAGAGACAATAGCTGGGAAAGAAAGGTGCAGCCTACAGTGGGAAGGCAAACAGGGCCCCTCCCGAACCCTAGACACTTGTCTCTCTGAGATGCCTCAGAAAGCCACTGTCCTAAGACAGAAGTCTCAGAACAAAATGCTGTCCTTTAGCCATGAGTGGAGGGTGGGGAGAGAGCATATTTGTTCCCTCCTCTCTGCAGGCACTGAAACGGCAGGCTATCTGAGCTCCACGGTCCGAAGGTCATCAGAGCAGGGCAGGGAGCCTACCACTTCCCGACAAGATGACCAGAAAAAGCTGGAGTGAGCCACACAGATTCTCCATTAAAGCTAGGAAGAGGAAATCTAATCCCTGCATGTTAGCCTCCTGGCTTGGAATACAGGGCTCTGGAGACTGGACTCTGTGGTCACATTGCCTGGATTATAATCCTGGGCAAAGTTACCATTAACTCTGCCACTTAACAGCCATGTCACCATGAGTAAGGGACTTAGCCTCTCTGTCTCAGGTTCTTAAGCACTATCTTTGTTATGAGATTATTGCTGTAAAAATTAACCAGTTAATATATGAAACACTTGGAAGAGTGCCCAGTACACAGTATGCAGTAGCTACCATAGTACTAATTTTAACTCTGGCTTCGGATTTCTTGGAAAGCCATAGTGAGAGATACAATACTCCTTCCCTCTTTGCTCTCAAGTGTCTGTGACCTCTTACTAGCATTTAGATCCAGTCCTCAGATTCATCCCTTCCCCGAAGGAAAGCTGAGTTGTAGTTCGGTATTTCAGGTTTTGCCCACTATGGCCTTTGTAGAGGCACAGGCCATGGAGCAAGAAAAAGACAAAGACCAGAACTAGGGGGCATGGAGTTTCCTTTCTCGAGATATGTAACAGGACTTCTACTACCTAGATGAGGATTTTCCTGAGTTAAGATGACCGGAAAAGACTGCCTTTCCCACTGGGATCACATACCAGCAGCAGTTCTCCATAGCCAACTGCATGTTCTTCCATCCCAACTACTTTCTTAGGTTTGTACATGAAAAGGGCCACTCCAGCCACAATTAGCAACACACACATGTACTTGGCCATTGGGTACTTCTTCTTCAAGAGAGTCACTCCAAGGAGCATGACTATAGGAAGAAAAAGAGTTGAAAATAAGGCAACCCCTAAGCATTGATGAACCCAGCAGCCTCCTGGGAGGCAAGAAAAGACTCACAGGAGAAAAGAATGTTTTGAAAGAAAGGCCCATAGAGATAAGAGGGTGCAAGGTTGGCACCTAGAGAAACGACTGAGCAATAAGGTTAAACAGAAAGTACAAGGCAGGGAAAGGTAGAGCAAAGGTGAAAAGTTTAGGAAAAGAACAGGATGAAGGTAGTGACAGTGGGGAAGAGTGAGAGGCTGGGAAAAAGAAACTGGGGATAAAATGAGAGAGGGGGACTGATGACAATGTAAACACTGGACACTAAAGTCACTGACTACATGAGGCAGAGTAAGTCAACTTCTATGTCCTAGTAAGCCTATGCACCCGCAACACCATAGTAAGTGATACAAATGGCAGAATGGGCAGCGGAAGGGGTAGAGGGAAGTCCCTGGAGAGCACTGTGATGGGATGACGATGCTCTAACAGAGTTCTAAAAGAGAGAGCATGTTACAGGAAGAGTGAAGATGGAAGATGACAACCATCTTCTTTTGCTTACCTGGGATTGGCTTGCAGGATTTACCAAGGACCTGAAAATAAATTCAGCAAAGGATTTCTGAGAATCTATGATGTGCCAAGTACAATGCTAGGTGCTGTGTTCAGATGAATAAGTCTGGGGCCTGCATCAATGTGGACAGCCTCAGGAAACAGCCTGAATATGTCCAACCCACCACCACATAGCCTCAGATTTATGGGTTTGTTGTACTATGAATCTCTCAAACACATCCTGAGTCATGAACCCAAGGGAACAATCTGTAGTCCTTTTAAAACATCTTCTGAGGCAGCCGTCATCCCACCTTAAGGTTTTACCTGAGTTGGATAGTTGACAAACTGTAGTGCTGAGTTGCTGGAGACCATGGCCCCCAGATAGGAGATAGAACAGGCAGCATAGAGCCAGCTCCGAGTGCGATCCACCCTGGCAGTGTCAAAAAACTGGATCACTGATAGAAGACAAAGGAGAAAAAAAAAAAACATATAAGAGGAACCTGGAGGGCTTAGGGTGGGCCACTGAGCAAAGGTCAGAGACATACAAAGGAACTTGTCTGTTCAATAAGGAGAGAAGCAGGGCCTTTTCTGTTCTATGAAGACTGGGAAACCTCCAACTCCACCTAAGCCTAATACAAGCCCATGCACGGAAAAGATAAGGAGCTCATTTCAGTCAAGGAACTAGTTAGCCCTGATGCTAGTCCCCAAGGAACACAAAGTTCAAAACCTGAAACTAACACATAAAGGAAAGCCAACGGGACAAAAACACAAGTATTCTCTACGAGGACGTAGAACACAGAATATCCATTTCTCTGCATATTTCTGACTCAGGAGTTAATTCAAGGAACTTATCTTTAACGTGTACCAAAGCCATTAATACCATGTATCAGATAATACACGGAAGTGCTAAAGGGGTGAGGGTCTGGAGGCCTAATGCCCAGGATACAAAGGGAAGGGGCACACAGCACACTGCTATCTAGGTACTCACAGATCTTTGCAAACACAGCATTGATCACGCACTGGATGAAGACCAAAGTTAAGGCAAAAGTGAACGTCTCCTGCTTGGCTCCTTCCCCATATTTTCCTCTTGTTCTAAAAATGAAGTAGATGAGAAGGAGAGGGGAGGAATTTGTGTATTTCCTTCAGGTCACCTAGTATATTCACAGTCACTTAACACTTTGAGATGATCTTGCCTTCCGAATGTAAGGAGAGTTTGGAAAGGATCACTGGGCTCGTTAACAAAGGGGACTGATTTTACTGGAACCAGAAACTAGCCATCCTAGTCTGCTGATCCCGTGGCCTTGGGGAAAGAGTATTCTTAAAGGATGGAGCTAAAGGAAAAGTGGAAAATTAGGTGGTGAAATGAGGCATCCCAAGCAGCAAGAGAAAGAATTTAGAACATAGTATAGCAAGGAGAGAGCGAAGAGTCAATCGAACGCAAGCACCTGGGTGTTAGTTCTAAAGAGGAGTCATTCATGGAAAACCCGGTCTATAAACACCCCCCACCCCTTAGACCCAACAGAGGGGGACGCGGGGAGAAGGCAAGGAAAATAACCAGGTCCCGAATATTCAGCTGCAAAGGTCTCGGGGCAGGAGAGAACACTGGGGCCAGGAGCGAGAGGCCGGCGAACCCGGCCACAGGCTGGGTAGAGGGGCGGCAGAGAGGGGAACATCTGCGCTCCGGCCCCGGGGATTCGCTCACATCTTTTCCTGCAGGATCCCATAGTAGAAGTAGCAGACAAAGACGCCGAGAAAACAGAGCGGCAGGCGCAGCCGGTCGGGCACCAGGGAGTTGCTAGGGGCCATGAGACGCACGGACGACCCGACCGTAGAACCGCTCACAGCCTGCAGCGGCGGCGGCGGCGACAACTCCAGCCGGACATCGCCGACAGGCGACAGGGGCCTCATAGGAGCTGCATGCGACCGCCGCTCACTTAGGACCCAACAGGCACTCCATAACTGCCAGCTCAGAGCCGCGCAGAGGGAAACCGCTGAGAACTCAGCATCCGCTTCTAAGAAAAGAAGACCCGCCTTGGGACCTTGGCTTGGTTCCTGGTGGTCGAAGAAGTCAGTTATTCCTAGGTTAATACCTTGCGCTCGAGATTTTCCGATCAGGCAACTCCGAGGACAACTGCGACCCGAAGCGCGACAGGAGGGCCTAGAAAACACACGGGCGTGGAGCGATGACGTATAGGGATGTGGAGCTTATTAATTGGCTGCGCTGTGCTAAGACTGACAGAACGGTGGGAAGGAGGAGCTAAGGCCAGTTGTGCAAATCGCCGTCTTCCTCCGGGTCGGCAGTCGGCCTCTGTTGGGTCCTAATGCTAGGAAACGCTTAATGGGGCCTTGCCGCCCCCTAGCTGCTGTCCAGCGTCAGCGACTCTTCCCCTCTACCAGAAGAAATTTTGAGTGGTCTTACCCCTAAGGCACATCACTAGGCTTCCCAAAGCGGCACAGATCAGGACTTTTGTCCCAGCTGTTTACATTAAGGCACGGCAACCTACACCTAAATTTCTGAGCCAACAGTTTTCTGCAGTCTGCAAACTCGGGATAGATAATTAGTAATAGTTCCCTTGTCGCCTCTTGTCTGTTCTGAGGATCAAATGAGCTGAGGTTTGTGAAAGTGTTGTATAAACTGTGAAGTGTGGTGTGCAAGTTTAAGGCTATATTAGTCATTACTCTTTGTCAACTATGATCTTATTTCCTCACATCCTGGAGGTGGAAATAGAAGCTTACTAAAGTGCATTTTCTTCAGGGTCTTACAACTCACCAACCACAGAGCAAACTCTGCAGATTCTTTCTCATTGATGAACGTGTTCCACCCATCCCCTGGCGCAAATGTTGGCCTTCCACCTGCTCACACCAAGAATTAGGGCAAGACTGACTTTGGGTCTTTCCACTACCATCCCCAAGCCCCCACTTTATCATTACACTCAGCTATGTGGGTAGAGGCGCCTTCCTTTCTCCTAGCTCCTTTGGCACAGCCTCAGGCAAAGGAAGGAAACTCGGGGCAGCACCACACCCATCACACTGAGCCTGACTAAGGCCTTGGGGGTAGGCCAAACTCCTTTCAGGGGGAGGGGTAGATAGAAAACGGGTTCTGTCTTCAATACCCACCCCCTCTTCTTTATGAGTATGGTAGTGGTACATTCTCTTGCCCAGCGGTTTACTCCACAGAATCAGCCTGATTACAGGGCACAGAGCAGCAACAGAGGTAAGAGACCTAGGTTCCAGTCCTAGCTCTGCCTCTTTACCAGTTTGGACTTCAAACAATTCACTTAGCCTCTGAGTCAAAATTTCCTCATTTAAATGCCATGGGAATACAGTAATACGCAGGAGAGCACTGTGTCTAATAGCAGGGGCACTAGATTCAAATGATCTGGTTCCCAGTCCCTAGCTGCCCCACTTCCTATCTGCGTCTTTGGTTATACAGCAGGATTTATCACCTTTCCCTCACTAGGTTGTTGTGATATTTTAATGGCATTTTAGGCAAAGCACTTAATGAGACATCTCAAACGGAACAAGCCAATGAGTGGTAGTTGGGTTTAAGCGTTTTTCTTGAGGGCTTCTGAGAGTCTTAAAATTAAGTTTATTAAGGATGCCCTTGGGGTAGTTAACTTTTCACTAATACAATGGGGATAAGGTATTTTGGGAAAATACTTTGTAGGAAGTTTTCCACACTCACCCCATCTCCAAGACACACCACATTCTTCACTCTGGAGAAAATTTCCACATATGTCCACGTAGAGTCCAAGCCTGATGTTCTAGGGACCAGGACTCTGGCCATCCATTCATACAACAGCACATTCACATCCTTATGTGTTACGGAAAAGGCTTTTGAAGACAAGGATGAAGTAATCAACGGAACACAATCTCCAGCCCACTTCCCTTTTCCCAAAAATTTTAACAAAAACGCAAGCTGCTGGGAATACTTTAGTTTATTAACATCAAGATTTGCAAAAACAAAAACAAAAAAAACCTCTAGACACAGGCTAAGAAAACTTGAACATTAAACATTCTTCTTCAATTTTGTGTAAGCTCTGCAATACAGAAAATATACAAACTTCAAATAGCTGCAAAAATAGTGTCTTTGGGAGAAAATAGAGTTTCTACATCAATACAAGAAAAATAGGCATTTTTCTAATCCAACCCAGTCCTGGGGCGGCTGGAGGGTACACAGTTGCCACTCGCCACTTACAGAGGAATGCCCGCTCTCCCTTTCCCCCACGACCCACCTGGGGCTGGGCAGGCTGGGCTGCTGCTTAAGACACTCTTAGGGTAAAAGCGAGATGAAAATGCCACTTGGGAAAATGCTTGGTACCCCCCTCTGCCAGCAGCTGGATTGGTCAAGTGTTACGCCCTTTAGGAGTGCTTTGGTCAGCTCCTCCAATCAGAGGGAGGCATGGGGGTGGGGGCAGAGAGGGTGGGGCATCTCTCTTCTGGTCTCCTCTTCCGAGTCTGTGGGGGTGGGAAAGGGAATGTGTGGTGTCCCCTCTGCTTCAATCTTGGCCATCTTGCTCCATATCAAAGACAAGAAACCCAGATATAGTCCTGTGGACTCACACCCAAGGGGTGAGGGACCCAAAGTCTTCTGGGAGAGTTTTCCACCCAAGTGAGAGAGGCGGCAAGAACACAGGTGTGACTCGTGAGCTGCCCAGTTGCTAGTGGAGAGGGCAGGTCCCCTCACATTCAGAGGGGCCAGTGTCCATCAGAAAGAGGACCTGGGGCTTTGACACGCTAAATGAAAAGTGCTCGAAGGCCAAGAGGGAAGGACTCCTTTGTCCCCACCTCAGGGGAGCTAAGGAGGGGCCTGCCACCAAGGCACTGGTCTCCGTGGGAAAGTAGTGAGGCTGGGGCCCTCAGACCACCAGGGAGCTCTGGAAAAGCACGGGCTCTTCTGATGGTGGGGTACGCTGCCATGGCTCAAATGGCAGCGAAGAGGACTTGGAGGCCTCTGGATCCTTCCGAGGCGGTGGCCTGGGGCTGGCGGGGGGCAGTGGGGACCCTGGGCTTGAGGGGCAGTTACGGAAGATGAAGCCCACGCCGGGGAAAAGGGGCTTCATCAAGCTGACAGGGCAGAAGGCTGAGCCGGTTGGGTTGAAATGAACTTTGTTCTTGTCAGGACAGGAAGTCAGGAAGGCCAGGTCAGGTCCTGGGGACCTGGAGGATGGAGAGAGAAACACGGACACACATATGTACACACAGAGAGAAGAGAGAAACAGCTGGTGAGAAGGCATGAGAGATGTCACAGCATCAGGGGAACAGAGGCGCTGCGTCGCTCTTCAAACAGGATGGTAACTTGACCCAAAACGACAGGCTATGCTGAGCAGCAAACCATCTTTAGGCCTCTCAGCATTCATTAAAAATAGACATGTGGCAAACAACTGGAGATGTGCTTTAACTAGAAAGAGGAGAGAGTGAAAGGAAGGAGAACTTCCTAATAATACAATTCTGGAAGAGAAAACCAAGGGGTCTTTTAATTGAAAAGATCTCATCAGAAAACAGTGTTTTGGTGGGGCGGGTGGTAGACCTAGATGCAGAGAGCCAGGCAAAATGACTTTCTTTGGCCTAAGGTGAGGTTTCTCAGTCTCAGAGCTATGGACATTTGGGGCCAGATAATTCCTGGTCGTGTGGACATCTACCCTGCACACCAGAGATGTCTAACAGCATCCCTGACCTAGATCTGCTCGCTGGTAGCATTTACCCTCCCTCCTCAAGGTGTGACCAAGTCTCCTACGTCACGATGGCGTGAGGGAAGGGAGTGCCCCATTGAAATCTACTGGTCTCAAGAATCTTTCTTTCTTATTTTCTTTAAAGAGGAAGAAAGCAGGCAGGAGTGAAGACAAGTAAGCAGGAAGGTAGCGAGGAAGAAGCATCTGTTTATTTAGTTTCCCCTGAACCCAGATAGTGAATCCGGGTCCTTGGGCGTTATGGGGACTATACCTCAGTCACAGATGTATCCCCTGGGCAGTTCTTAAGCACATTTGAAGGGGTGATTTTCAAAAATTTTAGGGAAGAAGGAACAATGGCACTTGCCAGAAAAGCAGTCAGGTCTTACAGAAGATGTAGATCCTAATTCGCTGTGCGGCATCAGTCTGACTTGCCTCATCTTTGATGTGAGAAGAATCATCCCTACCCTTCTGATCATGGAGGGGAAATAGAAGGATAAAAGGTTAGGTCAGAGAGCTCCAGAGTAAGTGGATGCTGGTGGTAAGGACGCTGAGGGAGGGGGCGGCTGTGTGGGAAGCCAGCAGAGCTGCTGCACTTCAGGTTTGGCTCGGGACCACCATGATCAAGCGAGTGGCTCAATAAAGTGACTCACACGAGCGTTGTGGTTTCCCAGTGCACAGAAAGTTACGTTCACACTGCACTGCAGTCTGGTGAGTGTCTAATAGCACTGTGTCTGGAAAACACAATGTACACGACCTCCATTAAGACACCTTATTGCTAAAAATACTAAGCATCATGAGCCTCTCCTGAGTCATCATCTTTTGACTGGCGTAAAAAATGCAATCTCTGAGAAATGCAGTAGTGAGGCTGGCTGTGTGATTTACATACAGAAAAATGCACTTAGTGTGTAGCTTGCTCAATTGATTACCATTCTCACTGTAGAATTCTAGTAATTCCAAACCCAAGAAGAGCGTGGTGTGGAGAGGATGGCAGTGGTTGGCACGGAGCGAGAGGAGGGTAAAGAAGCAAAAGGAAGTGAAGGCCCAGGTGTTGAACCTGTTTGGGAAGGCCTGGCTCCTAGCAGACCCCCCCAGGGCAAGGTGTCCCCCCATAAGAAGAGTGTAAAAGAGCCCCACTCTCTGGAGGGTGGGGAGTAGGCAGGAGAGGAAGATGACCCAGAAGAGAGAAAAAGACCCTTGAAGAACACAAGAGCAGCCAGGATGACCCTGACACTCGAATCCCTCAATGGGAAGTCCACGCCATCTTACAAGGTCAGCAACTAAAAGGAGAAAAAGGTGGCAGAAGAACCGCTAAGCTCATGAACTTCCCAAAGGGACAGTGGATACAATGAAGAAACCCCTATGAGTTGAGAATTTCTGCCCCAGGATATCTTCAAAAATGATTAATGGATCATGGTCTCAAAGGGTTAACCCAGGGGCAGAAAGCTAGAAGAGATAAATGTAAGCCCTCTCCTGGCATCACGATTCAAAGAAATCAAGACAAGCAGCAGGCTCATCATCCAGAAATAATTCCTTGGTTGCAATCACTCCACTAGAACATGGATCGGGGAAGCACACCAGAGCCCAGAGTCTGCTAAAGTCGCAAGGTGTGGCCTCTTCCAGGGTTCTTGATGAGATACCAAGCCAGTGATGCTGGGAGCAAAGATCCTGGTGCAATGCTTTTCTCCCTAACTCCTAATCTGAGTGTATCTTCTGCTACTAACATGGGTCATCCTTGCCATTATCTGAGATATAAATGGAGCCATCAAGACCTCCAAAACTTTCCCCAGATAAATCTCCATTCACACACCGAGACAGAGGTGCCTGCCTGCCACAGAAACCGCACTTTTCAGTGTGAGTCTGCCCAGATGAATAACAGGGCCATGGAATGAGCTGAAGGTGGCTGCTAAGGGGGCTGTGTGGGCATTTGGAAAGGGTCTTGAGTCTCCTGCTAATGGGAGGGAATTCTAGTAAAGAAATCAATAGAAGACTAGCTGCTGAATTCTCTAATCTGGTTAGGGAGTATTCCGGAATCTTTGTGAGATCTGGAAATTTCTGTCTGGCAGTGAGCTCGTGACACTTGAACAGCAGTAGAGGGAAGGCTTGACTCTGAAGTGATGGGAAAGCTTTCAGGACCCTCTGCCAACCTGGGGAGGATGAGCCGCGTCTAATCTCGGTCCGAAGAGACTACTGGGATGTTCCTTCTCTTTCTCTCTCTCTGAATCTGGTCTAACAAAGTCTCACACCTTCCCCAGGGACGGGAAAAAAAAAACTAGAAGAAACAAAGGGTTTAGGTTTCAGATCTCTTTCCTTTCCAGCTCCCGCCGCGCTTGTGGTTGGCATGTGGGCAGAGAGCAGGTTTCCATGGAGATAATGATAAGCAAAGATTTAAGTGCTCGGAGTAGGTAATGTGAACAAGTTTCATCATGGAAAAACTGCAATGCCCATAATCTAAGTTAACAACATCTCTCAGATGCGAGTCCAAGACCGCAGCAAGGCCGTCAGGTGGGACAACTCCCTCCCCCACCCTGTCCCTCTCCTGTACTCACACGGCTTCTTCAAACACGCGCACTCTCTCGCAGCCTTCCGGCGGCTCCCGTTTGAAGACGTAGCTGTGATTGGGCCGAGGGGAGGCGGCAAAGGCAAGGACTGGAGATGGGCTGCCATCTTCAAGGAAGGCTGGGTGGCCTGGAGAGGACGCTGTGAACAGAACAAGGCTGAGTCCAGTGGAGCTGAGAGGAGGAGGACTCCCAGGCCCGGGCCCAGGTCCAGGCATGAAGGGGCGAGGCCAGGAGCCACAGTGAGGCAGGGTGGCAGTGGTTATATTAATCCAGTTTGTTTGTCTAGACTTGGCTTAAAAAAAAAAAATCTTTCAGGCAGCTGACAAAAATCCACATCCTGTTTTACAGGATACAAAAAAATAATAATAGTTGAAATGACAGAAAAATTAGGTCTAATACCAATTCTATATTCCCGGGAGATGAACTATGTTGGCTCTCCAAGTCTCAGGCTTAAAGGAATCCTAACTCGGTCTTTCTCTGCCTCCTTCCAAGACGTCACCGCCCTGCCTGCCGACATACCACAGCCTCTTCCTTTGCACAGTCATGTAAATCTCTCTCTTCTTCCAGGAAGAGCTCTCATACTAACTCCGAGAAGCAATCTTTACTCAACCCCACTTGTGGGATTGCATTCCTCTCACTTTCTATGCAGTGAATGTACTTTGTCTGAGTTGCAAATATTGACTTTATCTGTATTTATGTCACATTCACTCCTCACTGCTCTGTACACAGTTTACCTGTGTGCTGCTGGATCACGCCTTTGAACAGGACACCTCACAGGCTGCTGCGAGGCTCCACTCAGACAATGCAGATGACCTGGCTTTAGAATGTAAGGACCATCAATACCAGGACGACTCATCCTCGTCCTCTTGGTGAAGCAGCCAGGGCACCGTGGAAAGTGGAGATGTGCAGTCTAACTGCTTGGGTTTCGAGGTGGATCCGACTGTGTGACTCTGACCCATGGCAAAACACCAGTCTCTTATTTTCTAGCAACTGGTCTCCTTCAGACCAGCTGCTGCTCACGGATGGAGTGCACACCTGAGAGACTTGTGGGCTTCCTACCACACGCTGCTGACCTCAGCCCAGAGTGGGGAGGGCGGGTCTGCTGCTGTGAAGAGGAAATAAAAGGACAGGAGCAGAGACTATAAATGATAAATCGGAGTCAATGCAAAAGGAGAATTATTATTAGTGGTATAATGGAGCATGAAGATGACTCACAAAGATACTCTAGTTGGTTAGCAAGTAAAAGTGCCAAACGTGGAACTGATTAGAGGCAAAAAAGGAGCAGAGACACCCTGGGCCAGGAGTCGGCCCCCTGACAAGGCCTCCTGGGCTTACCTTTGTCACTGGGGATGGACGCCAGGTCCTCAACTGCCCCCCGGTGCTCCTCACGGCTGGCCTGGCCAGAAGGCTGGGGGGACGTCAGGGGCATGGAGGGAGAGCTGATGAGGTTGCCTGGCTCCAGGAGGGGGAGGGGGTGATCACAGCTGCCAATCTGGGGGGGAGCCGGTGCACGGTGCCCATCGGGGATATCAAGGATCTGCAGGGAAGGAGTGGGTCAGTACCTTGCCATGGCGCTTGTCCTCTCTTCATGTCACACAGTGCCAACAGGATGCCATTCCCTCAAGCCCCTGCTTTCCCTCGCTCCCCCAATTGAAGGATGCCCGCCTGTTTTCTCCCGTGTGCTGCCCTCTCTCCTCCTGGCGCCTGCAGCCCAATACATGATGGCCATTCTTTCCTGTTGCTATTTTTTGAGAATGGAGGAAGAAGTACTTTGTTTCATCCAGTTGCTGTTCATCGGTTCTTTTCCCCAGCCCGGGTCTTGAACCGGAGACCCAGAGATGTATGTGGACTGTGCCTGGCTGAAACCACTAGGCCACCAGGGTGCACCTCTGATGACCTATTTCTTTGCATAATTTCATCAGTGTGTGCTCCCACCATCCCCCACCTCTGCATGTAGGCCTCTGAATGACAGGGACTGACTCTGGGAACATCAAGATGAAAAGTACAGGGGACGAGAAAGGGCAAAACACCGGGACACAGAGACCACTGTGTGACCGCTGTGGGCCGCCGCAGAACAAGTCTACAGATTATGAGCATGTAATCAGTAGGCCCCCGTCTTAACATCCAAAAGCACTTACACCCAGTTCAAATGGCATGCATGCATTTGGGGGTGGGGGTGTGTAAAATCTCACGTATATGCAAATTAAAAATCAACCAGCAAGTAAATCATAAACTGAGGAGCGTGCCCATCGGAACTGCATCACTACCGCCCGCCTGGCACGCTCCAGCTGTACTGTGTCTGTATAAAAATGTGCCTGAGGCTGCAGAAAAGGTAGCAGTGTTTTGCCTGGGAGTGGGGGGCAGGGAAGAAGGTGGCACAGGGCATGAAGGGTAAATGTGCATCACAGGCAGAGGTGGAGGGAGGGGACAGGGCAGTGTGAATGGAGGCACATGTGAGGTGGGGCGTGCCAGGGAACAGTGAACAGCTGCTTTGGCTAAAGGATGATGCCTTGCCCATTCCTCCCAGTTGGGGACCCTTCTCTGGCCACCCCTGCTTCTTCTCTCTCTCCTCACCCCCACCAAACCCTCCCCAATGACACCCATCCAGTTCTTCTGTTCTGTGGTTAAGTCCATTTGAGTCTAAGAAACTCCACTTGTGTCCTGCCAGCTGATGTGTGCCTACTGCTCTGCTGACATCTGCTCAGCCCACGAGCCCCACAGAGGAGGAGCCCGTCCCCCCGCAGCCTCCACTCACCCGCAGCAGCTCCTCTTCACCCTGCCCCTTCACAAACACCTCCTCCAGCTCTTGGTTGAGCCCCTCCAGGCTCCGGTGCAGGCAGGGGCTGAGGCGCAGCACAGGGGACCCCGCGGGGAAGCTGGGAGAGGATGCCTGAGCAGGAGGCAAAGGAAGCCATCACTGAACCCCACCAGCCCCATGCAGTTATCATGTCTGACCTGCGGGCATGTCTACACAGCAGAACCAAGTGAGTAAAGCAGGCTTTGGGGACAGCTGCTGGTTGCAACAGGTCCATCTGGTGGGGCCTCCTCCGGCAGTTAAGAGCATCAAGAGGTCTCGAGAGGGCTTTTAGAGCCTTACTGCCTCCACGGCAGTGGGGTTGGGGGCAGGGGGAGGGGGAGAGATTCAGGACAGTCAGAAGCCCGATATCACTCAAGTCCAAGTTTGTGCTAAACCCCTGGCCACCCGTGTGGCCACTGGGTTGCCACGTGGCAGGCTCACAGCTGTGTCACCTGAATGGCTCTGCCCACAAAGAGGATGATAAGGAGGAGAGGGTGGGGACGGGGGAGACATACCCTCAGGGATCCGCGCACGGCGTGGTCTCCTTGCAGTGGGGACCCCCTCTCCTTCTCTTTCCCACTGCGGCTCAGCTTTGTCCTCTGCAATTGTTGCTTCAACTTGGCAATCTGGCCCAGAGAGGGGAGCAGAGGCAGATGAGGCAAAGCCAGGGACCCTGGGGCCCTTCTCCAGGCGAGGCACTGCCATAGGCCCGTGAAAATACACAGAAGGGCGATGGGAGTTTATCTTCAGCTCACAGTAGCTTGGGGGTGTTAAAAACAGGGATGACGGCTGACTGGTGAACTGGGTATCTGGTTACCTAGATTCTCTGGTGATTTACCACCTATTCCACAGATGAATCCATTTCCCCCCCACAAAATAAGTAAATGAAAAAAAACTACACCGAAGCCATTTGTCTTTCACAGATTTCAAAGGCATGGAACAGTACTCTATTAATAGAAATGGGAAATGATGTTTTGAATGGAGTCCTCAGAGTACATTCATAGCTATCTCAAAGGCTCTAGGACCAGGAAGGACAGGGAGTTATTTCCCCTCATTTTAAAGCCGACTGCCGTAAGCAAGGGGCTGGTTCTCGAAAAGAAATGTCAGACTGTATCCCAACCTCTATATCCTGCAGCAAGGGCGGATTATCATCAACAATCTTGAGTTGCAGCCCTGTCACATTTCTAACTCTGGACCTACTTGCCCTCAGCTGGGCACACCTGCAGCTCCGGGCTGCAGAGCTATTTAAACATGGGCCTGAATTCCATGGAAATCAGAGAGCAGGTCTGCTGCCCACAGCCACACAGTCTGACCACTGCCAAGAAGGTCATTCCCACCATGACCTCACACTCAGTGTAAACAACTCCTCACTCTGATAATGACAAACGTGCGATACTGTTATTTCCCACTCGCCTTAGACTCATGGTGCATGCACTTCAGATTTTCTCCCTGAGCTTGCAGACAAGAGGGCAGAAGCTACTTTCCCCTGTAAAGGGGCTGATTCCTTTCAAGACAGCTCTCTCAGGGGCTTAACCACATGCAAGTGGAGCTGGCTTGACAGCTCTGAATTCCCATCGATGGCTTTCTCTACTCAGCCTGGATGACCTAAGCCCTGCTGGGGGTGGGGGGAGCAGGAAAAAGTGTTAGGGAACACATAACTATTCTTCCCTTCTTTAAAAAATAAGGTTGGCCTTGGACACTTGCAATGGAACTGAATTCAGTCCTCAGAGTACATTCCCAGCTATGTCAAAGGCCCTAGGATCAGGAAGGACAGGCAGTTATTTCCCCTCATTGTAAAGTTGACTGCACTAAGCAAGGGGTAAATACCAACAGGGAATGGGACAGGGGGCAGGGGACAAGGTGATGGCATAGCCCACTGGACAGTGGGGAAGAACACTTGGCGATTTGGTGGAGAGCAGGGTGCATTGACATGCATCTGAGGAATGGGGAAACTGCACACATGAATTTATTTTAATGTGTAAAATAAAAGTCACAGCAATAAAATAAATTAATAAAAATTAAAATAAGGTTGGGAGCACACTCTGGTGGAGCAGTAGTTAAATCAATTGCCTCTAAGGATGCAGGCCACATGCCCCTGGGTTCGAGTCCTGCATTCCGGGGGAAAACAGCCAGTGTGAACCACTAAATAAGATTAAAATGCTTCTTCCTCCTCTCTCTTCCTGCCTGTCTGCCTGCTCACCTTCATTTCTGCCTGCATCTTTCCTTTAAAAAGAATAAATAAATAAAAATAAGGTCGGGGCAGGTCCTGGCAGAGTAACAGTCAGGTCCGCCACCTCTGGCTGAGTGAAGTCCACATATATCTCAAGGACCCTGGGTCACGTCCCAGGTCCAGGGAAGACCAACCAAGATGTACAACTTAAAAAAAAAAAAAAAAGGTTCTTCCTCTTCTCTTCCTACCTGTGTTTCTACTCGCCTTCAGTCCTGCCTGCACCTTTCCTTTGAAAAGAATAAAGTGAAATAAAAAATGAAAATAAGGTAGGGTAAACAGGTAAATAGTAAATGAGGTGGAGGCTTCCCATTCCCAGGAACTCACTCCCTTTCCCCGGTCTCTGAACCTCTTATCTGGATCCAACGTCAGAGTAAAAGTGACAAAGGGGCAGCTCCCACCAGGTGTGCTTGGCTGCTGGAAGGCACCACAGCTGCAGACCAAGCCCCTGCAGGCAGGAGGGTCTGGGCTCCTAAGGCCTGGTCTCCAGGAGGCTGGGGTGCAGCTAGGAAGGAGGCAGCTTATTAGGAAAGGCTGGGTGGAGGCAAGTGAGGTTGGAAATGTGAGTCCACTTGGAGCAGCGGCATCCATGGGACCGTGGGTAGACATCGGGCAGCTCCCCTGCCAGGGAGTCACAGGGGTCAGTTACCTCTTTGCGGTGGTCTGTGCTGCCCCAGGATGCCGAGCGCTTGTGGGTACAGGAGCTGGTACGCTCACCTTCCAGCTCTTGCCAGGACAGAGGGGTCTGCAGGGGGAGAAACCCAGTGAGATAGAAGCTTCTCAGGGAGGCTCCAGGGAAGCGGACACGTCTTGGGCCAGAGGTGGTGGCGCACTGAAGCTTCTCTCAGCTGCTCATCAGCCTCCCTGTCACAGCCGGCCTCAGACCCTCTCAGACTTCTCCACCTGCACAGCCTCAGTCCCAGTCCGCATCCTCCAGGAACCTTCCCAATGCACAGCGAGGCCAGCCTGCTCTTGTGACGTTTACACATCGATTAGAGCTCCTGTTATCCCCACTGCTCCCCAAAAGAGGACACTACTTCCGACCCCAGCCTTTCCCAAGAGCAGGGGCCCACTGGCATCCTGGATTCTCTCAGCCTCCATGGAAACAAGGCTCTAGACAGAATTCCATTAAGGAATCATAAACTGGTAAAAGAGGAAAAAGGTGAGCAGAGGCCTGTGGACCCCATCTTTGATAGGGGTCTTCTGTGCAGTGCAGTGCAGTGCCTCAGGCTTGCTCCCTGATTTTCCCCTGGACACAGAGGAAGTGCTGGGCCTCTGAAGTCCTCCCGAATACACAGGGAGGAGACTTGCAGAAAGGAGTCAAAATGTTCACTCAGCCCTGATTCCTGATCCCTCTTGACTTTACGTGGCTCCTCTTGGGCCCTGTTCCTGCCTTTGAGAGAGCGGGGCTCTCAGTCTGCCATCCTCCCACCCATGCATGGGAGATGAGGGCCCAAAACGGGGGCAGCAGACCCACTCCCGGAGCCCCCACCCAAAGGAGGAAGCTGCTGGCTCTGAGCAGAGGCAGAAGGACAAGATGCCTCCCACCACCACCAGTGCACTGCTCCATTCCAAGGGAGGGCTTGAGGGGGACGCTCCCGTGGAACCAGTTCCTCTCTAGCTTCTTCGCACACGCTGCCAAATAACCATGAGGGCCTGGGAACTGTCTCCAGCAGATCTGCTGACCTCCCCCAGAGGTTGTTGCAAACAGAGAGGAAGGAGGATGAGAGGGGGAAAAATGCAACAAGTCACCACCCAACAGCTGTTAGGAGCTCAGCGGGGGCAGCCTGCGCAGGACTGTGGGAGCAGACTGCCGTGGGCAACAGCTGCAGTGGAGAGGGGCCGCAGGGGGCTGAGTGCCCCAGCTCTTCCTCCTCCCAGCTGCCCACCGATCTGGACCTTTCCTGGGCTCTGTCACACAGCCAGGATGACACAATGGCCTTCACCTTCTTTCCTTATCACAAGGGAGGACAGTCCAGCGATCCAGGCCCCCAATTCCCTCCTTTAGAAAAGGGCAGACAGCATAGCCTCAGGGCCCTACTCCAAAGCCCTCAAGCTGACACTGCTCTGACAGCAGATGGACAGCTGATCTACCTGAAAATGCCTGCGTCTCTACACCAGGGCGCTGAGAGACAGCGCCTCAGAAACAGCCACTGCATCCTCTGAATAGTGAGGAGTCCACTTCTCCCACAGCCCTCGGCCCAGCAAATACCCCTTCCCTCTCAGGGCTCAGAAGTCATCCTTGTAAGACCGCTTGTCGTGCCACCCAAAGCTCTGAGTCCCACCCGGGACTCAGGAAGGTGCTGCCCTGGAAGGTGGCAGGAGCTGTGGAGGAGGGGGTGATGCCAGTTACCTCCTCTGGGAAGAGGCTGTGCTCACAGGTGGGTGGTGAAAGGTGGGGAAAACGGTCACGTGGTGCTGCCATCACTTCCACGGACATCCTGTCAAACTCTTCAGCTCCTCCTTTCTCTGAGACGTGTGAGGGAGTAGCAGGGGACATGTAGGCTCCACAGGAGTTAAGCAAGGATGTGAAATTCACAACAGCTAGGGGCATCTCCTCTCCTCTCAATTCACTCTATCCATGTCTCTCTGCTCAGCAACCTCTCCAGCAACCACGACACACTCAGTGTAAACTGTCCTACTAAGGCCATGGCTTTGTCTCAACAGCCAGTCGTGGTCACAGACATCACCGTCTTACTCATCATCCATGACACTTGGCTTTCTGTCCCATCCAGGGAAACCTAGCTCCATCTCCTCCTTCTTTCCTTACCCCTTGAGAAACCTGTCCTAACTCATGCACCTCGTGCTGACTGCCCCTTTTTGTGCTGTACATCCTCTGTACACTGGGTTCAGGGTACACATCATCCATGCCGTCAACAGTTACTGAATGCACACTGTGTTCATGCGTTTCAGGTGTTTGTTACACAGCAACGCACAAGACAACAAAAATCCTTGTTCCCATTGTGTTTCCACAAGTTGAAGACATAAACAGTGCTAAGTACTAGGGAGAAAAACACGGCAAAGAAAAGGGATAGGAAGGAACACTGTGCAGGGGCACATAGTTTTAAATCACAGGGACATCTCCAATGAAAAGGTAACATCCGAATGAAAATTTGAGAGATAAGGGAGGGTTCAGACAGAGGGAGGAGCAAGTGCACAAGCCAGGGAGCAGGAGCGAGCTGGTGGGGTTGAAAATGATAAAATGGCGCTGGAGTAGAGTGAAGAGTAGGAGGAGATGAGGTCAGTAGTGAGTGAGGAATGAGATCAGTAAAAACTGATCCCCTCCCAAAATATCAGGCTCTAATCCCGGGTACATGTTGCAGTATATGGTCAAGTTTTTGCAGATATGATTAAACTAAGGATCTTGAGATGGAAAAATTATCCCAGATTACCTGAGTGGGCCCTAAATACCATTACAAGTGTCTTTATGAGACAGAGACAGAGGGAGATTAGCTACACTCTGAAGGTAGGGTGATGTGACCAGGGAGACAGACATTGGAGTGATGTGGCCACCAGCCAAGGAATGCTGGCAGCCACCAGAAGCGAGATCCAAGGAATGGCTCTCCCAAAGAGCATGCAGCCCTGCTAACACCTTGATCTTGGCCCGGTGAAAGGGAATTCGGACCTCTGGCCTCCAGAACTGTGAGAGAACACATTTCTGTTGTTTTAAGTCATTATATTTGAGGTAGTTTCTTTTTGCAGCCTCGGGAATCTAACGCAGCAGGTTACTTTGTGTTAGAAGCTGTGTACACGTTGGCCTTGCATGTTCCTAAGGCAGGCATGTGCACAGGTGTGGGCTTTGGCCCCTCTAAGAGTGGGGACCATGGCTTTCCCCTCATTTCCAGTATCCCTGAGTGGGCAGGCTTCCCCTCTTCTATATCCCAGAGGTCTCTGCCAGAATCTCCTTGGAGCGCAGAAAAGTCACAGCCGAGGAAGGCGACCTTTCAAGGAGCAACCCTCTGGCTTACCACAGGAGGCCAGCCATGAGCATGAGCACGCTGAAGTGGTTGCTCCAGAAGCTCCTTTGGACACAGGATAGAGCTTGGGCTTAGCAGGCCAAAGTCCTGTTTCTCAAGGGAGCTCATGCACTGGAACAGATTTATTTCAACACACTGGCCGGGGGAACAGCGGAAGGAGAAGCAGGACCTCTTACTAGCCACAAGTGGCGTCAGCCAGCTGTGCAGATGATGCTCCAATTATGCAAAACTGGACGTGGGTTCGACCAGGGAAGGCTTGCCTGGGACTCGAGCTCCCAGAGCATGTGGAAGGATAACTGGGTGTGGGGGTGGAGGCCAACTTTCCCAAGAGCAGCCTGTTATAACAAGAAGGCAGGGTGCGGCGGAGCTGACTACCCTCCAGACCAGAACCTGTTTCTCTGCCCCCAACCCAACTAAGTTTCCAGGCGGACTGAGACAGGAAGAGTTTGGGCACGCTGTCCACAGTGACTCGGCAGAGCCCAGCTGGGTTCTGGAACCAGAATCCACCGTCCTATGCTACCTGCCTGGAGGCAATGAGCAGCGTGGTGCCTGGTCCGGTACAGATGAACAGTAACTACGTGCTGAACTGGAATTCAGCAGAGAATTGGTCCCTCAGGACTTGAGCCAAAGAGGCAGGAAACGGCTCTGAGGGTGGTCTGCTGGCCAGTGGTCAAAACACTGGCCGCAGGTGGCCAAGGCCACCATCTCTGGCCCAACAGTGACGGTGCAGCCCTCAGATTTTCCATCATGGACCCGTTGTCAAATATTCTGTGCTGATGTCAAACCCTATGCTGAACAATTGGTCCTGCTCCTCATTGTGGAAAACAGGCACCATGCCCAGGCCCCATCCCCCCAAAAGCAGGCCTGTGATGGGCAGACTGAATGGTGAACCATTCAGGCACAAACCATTGAGGCACTGGTTTGGGACATGGAGGACATGACCCAAGTAAGAATAAGTCCCAGAAAGGGAAGTCTTCCCAAACAAAGCTTGTGCCACTCTGCCTCTGGTCTTCAGGACACTCCAGAGTTGTCAAGGGTTTAAGCTATTTTCCTATCACAGGGGCGTCCTCATTTCACCTGGAACATGCAGCAGAATCAGGGCCCAGGCTGAGGGGAATGGCGGGCCAGGCAGAGCAGGTGTCCAGGGTCCGGTGTATCTGCAGGATGAGAAGGCTGGCGGGGAGACTTGCCTCAAACAGTCATTCCAGCTGTGGGAGACCACTTCCTCCCTCCACAAGAGTGCGAGAAGACTCAAGTAAGTGCTTTATACAGCAAGAAGGGAGAGGGGTGACCACAACCATTGGCAGGTTCTGCCTGGGCCCAGTCACCAGAAGGAACAGCCCAAAGCACTTGGTGGCCAGAGCTGGATTACCTGCTGACCTGGGGGAAGAGTGGTCCAGAGAGGGAAAAAAAATACTGAGATTGACCTGGAGAAAAGTCCTCCAAGACACAAAGAAATGTCCTCTCAATGATGATGATTCCACATTGGAAGTCCCCATTGTCCTCCCTGGATGGCCATTCTGTCCAGCTCCTGCAGTGCCCAAGCTCTGCCTGTTCTCACCAGGCTGATCTCCAGGCAGTCTGGTCAGTCCTTCCCTCTTGCTCATCCAGGTTCAGAGCTGGTAGCTGCCCCAAAGCACTCCTACCACTCACTCCTCCTCCTTCCTAAATAAGTTTCCCAAATAAGATGCAGCCACATCTCTCTTCCTCACTGCCTCAGATATCTGGGTGGCCCAGTTATCCGTCTCAGACTGCGGGGCGCCGCTGTCATCTGTGCTGGCCTTTGGGTCTCAGAACTCGAAGTCCAGCGGAGCCCCAGGAGGCATTGTTGGCAACCTGTTGCATCTGAGAACTAAGAGCTTTTAACGCTACCGCTTGCCACTCCAGGAAGCCACGGAGGCAGTGTGGCTGGCTGAGTAAATGACAGACGCTCTGTGCCTGCAGCTGAGGTCTCAACCCTGCTTGAAACAGAGGTTGAGAGGGGAAGTGCTAGTCTAAACCAGAAGTTTAGCTGCTGCAAGGCATGCTGGGAACACCAGGGCTGAAGTGGCCTTCAGACACACTAGCTTTGGATCCTCAAGGTGGGGACATGAAGGTGGGGGGCGGAGCAAGCAAGAGAGCAAAGGTGAGAGCCTCCAGATACAGTGTATATACTACACAGGTGTGGCTGGAAGGGAAGGGCAGGGGTCGGGTAAGGTGAAATAGTCACCCTCTAGCTCAAAGGCACTAGGGAACAGTTCTAACGCGTCCATCTCTATTTAATAACTTAAAAACTTTCAAGGGCTCAAGTAGATCCTGCCTCCCTACCTTCCTTTCATCCTTCTCCATAATCCCTCACATCTCCCCAATAAAACCTCTCCCCCATCTCCAGTCCTTTCTGAGTGATCTAGCCATGCTCAGAGGGAAAACTAGTGACTCAGGAGATGTCAGGAGACCTGCTGGCCTGGGGGTGCCATACCAGTGTTGAAGCAGTGGGGGTGATGCCAGACCAGGGGGGTTTTCAAGCAGGAAGTGGAATGGAATCCAAAACCTAGAAGCAGAAAATTCCCAGAAGGCCAGGAATGCAAGATGGCCAGAGTGCATATTTTGGTTAGGACGCCTAGGCTGATCACACTTCTCCCACCTCCTGACTGCAGCCACAATATTGACAGGTTGCTAAGAGTTCCTCGAGGGCTGGAGCCCATCCCGGGGAAAGAGGAAAGCTGCACAACTCGGCCTTGCCAGGCCCATGGAGGCACATCACTGACCTCTGTCTTGCCGTGGCAAGAAGCCCAGACTTGTTATATAAGAGATCTGGCCTGCAGCTAAGGCCTGAGCAAAAACACACAGCCTAGAGCCCAGGCCTCTAACTCCGGCCAGGGAAGATCAAGGCCAACCTGCCTTGAGTTGACAAAGAGAACGCTATCTGAAGAGTGGGATGGAGGCTTCTCAGAAGGTTGACAACAGGAAATGACAGATGGGGACAGGCGTGTTACTCAAAGCCTGCTGTCTGACAAAGGGGGACAAAATCATGAGCTGACACGCTCAAAGCAACCTCATGGCCTGCTCCTCCAGGAAGCCCTCCTAGACTAGACACATTATTCGGAATAAACACTCCACTGAGACGAGCAAGAGGTGTGTGCTCTAGGCCTCTGAGGGGGAAGTGCAACCTACCCTACTTGCCCTTTTCAAAGAATCCAGGGTGCATTCTCCCTTCATATTGTGCATGGGTCTGCCGAGGGCCGGCAGCTCTCACTGCAGAAAATGTGTGTTGATTCAAGGTGGGTTATTCCCATGAGAATTCCCCTCCTTCAGACTGTGCCAGACACTTGGCTCCATCTCCTGCCTTGGCTGGCTGTTCACTGGCCTTCATGGAACCGGCATCCAGACCCACAGAGGCCAAATCTTGTTCTCATTTCCTTATTCTTCACTCCACATGCCAAGCACAGCACTGGGCATTCAAACACTCGCTTATAACATTTGAAAATGGATCTCGTTAAAAAAAATAAAATGGATGGATGTGATGTGCTCACAAGAGGAGGGAGAGGAAAAAGAACAAACAAAACACTTCCGCATCTGGCTGCCATCCCACCTATAAGAAGGCAGAATAGGCTACCCCCTGCCCCAAACCCCCAACTGCAAAGCAGATCTGACATGCGCTGTACCTCCACGAACAGATCTGCCTCTGACCTGTGTCCTTCCCACCGGTTCCTCTTATCCAAGAACAACTCATCTGTTCTGAAGCTGAACAGGAATGAGTTTTTAAACACCATCAAAGGGTAGAGGATTTGACTTTTCAAAACCAAGCTGTTCAGAATGTTGAAAGCCTGAACCAGCTTACAAAATATCTTTACACGAGTTCACATGAGGTGACTTTAGTGATCTGCCTGATGGCATTTATTCAAAAATTGACAAGTGGACCTGATTCCTTGGAGGTTCCTTCCAAGTTTAGGATTCTACATGAAAAGACTACCATGAAGAAAAACCCCGAAGGAAAGAACTGAAACCCTGGAACTCCCTGACTGGGCTACTGGCCAGAGATCAACTTTCCATTATCTGTGAACTTCCTGCTCTTAAAGTTCCAATGGATTCCATCCCGGCTCCACACACTTGTTAGCCACCTCTTCTAGTTCTCTAGGAAATACAAACCTAAATGAATGTTGGCCTGAGTTTCATTTGAGAAAGGTAAATCCCACTTTTTCAAAGTTAGAATAAATTCCAAAGTCAACGCTTGCTGACTCACATAGGAGTACTCAAAGCCAAAATGAAAAACTCAGACTGACATCTCTCTTCCACCAGTCGGATGGAATGCAAACTCATTTTCATGTTAAGTTTACAGAGCAAAAACAAGCTGGTAAACATTAGATGATGAAAAGCTACAGGAGGAATCTGAGCTGCCACCACCCAGGAGAAATCATTTTGATGACGGAGACTTGGTAAGTAGACCAAAGGCCTCCTCAGCCAGCGCCTCCCCCATAGCCTTAACCCCTGTGTCCCCTTAGGAGAGAGCTTCATTACCTGGGTGGCCTTGTCATTGGTACAGCAGGTGAAGGCCCCATCAGCATCTCGCGGCCACTGGCCCAGAAGGTAGGAGCTGAGGATGGTGTCCAGGGAGAATGTACGTCGCACCTGGGGTGGCTGAGGCCTACAGACTGACTTTTCTGGGGCCACGGAACATGGGACACTGGCTGGAAGAGAGCACAGCCCACATACCTTGACATCAGCAGAGAGGAAGGAGATGCGACAATCTGCCTCCTCTCTTCACTTGTGCCAACCTCCCTCCTAAAATAATTTGCAGTGGCCATGAAAGCACATACAGGCTGAAGAGAGCTCCCTAGCTTAACCAGCTGGCCTTCATCACTGGAAACAATTTAGACCATTTTTCTTTGGACTAGGGGTTACTTTATCCACGTCGTCTGTCTTTTTCCTGTTCCAAATGGACTATAAACGGTGAACTCCTAGGTCTCATACTGAGCTTCCTGAGAGCAGGACTGTTTCCCATCATGAGAGAGAATTCTAAGGGGACAAATACCAACTCTTCTTCCTCTCTAGCCCCACTGCAGGTTCCTAAGCCCGGCAGAGATTCAGCCTAATTAACTGAGGGGCTCTCCAGACGCCCTTCAAGACCCGTTAGTTCCAGGGAACCCAGGTAACAGCAATGCAACTGCTTTCAACGGTGCGGGGCTGAGGAAACCAACTCAGCAAAATATCCAAGGCTTGTGGTTCTGTCTCTGACTTCTGTCTAAATGGGACAAAAATAAAGCAATTAGAAGTCCATTCATTTTACTGTTCACCTTGGTTAAAGCTTTCTGGGAGAAGGTAAAAGTTGAAACTCTTGATAAAATGTAAGGGTTCTGGAATCGCTCATGAGTTTCAGTCATCTGGGTTGACCCTATTTTCCATGGCACGTGCAAAACACTCAACTGTCTTAAGCATTATAAAGGTTCTTTCCTTTCAGCAGAGCAGAATGCTTTTGCATCTCCAGTAACCCCTTGGTAATTCATGTGTGCATGAAGAACAGCAAAAGGAACTGGGGATTGAAGATATAAATAAACTTGAAGAGCTTTATATTTAAAAGACACCAACAGTCTGGCAGTTCCACAAAAAGTTAAACATAGAATTACCATGTGATCCCACCAGTCCACTTGCGGGTCTATATACAAAAGAACTGAAAGCAGGGTCTGAGAGAGACGTTTTGCACACCCAGTCCCAGCAGCGTCATTCACAACAGTCAAAAGGTGGAAGCAACCCAGGTGCCCACCGACAGGTGAAGGGATGGACGAAGGGTGGAATATCCACCCATGGCGTATGAGTCTCAACAAGGAATGCAACTCTGATGCCTGCTGCCACATGGAGGAAACGTCAACCTGCTGTCAGTGAAATAGAACAGACCCAAAAGGACACAGAACGTACGATTCTGCTTCTAGAACAGAGGTGACCAGGGGCTTCCAAGCAGAAAGGAAGAGGAAGTTATTGCTTGATGGGCACAGCCTTTCTGCTTGGGGTGAGGAAACCGTTCTGGAAGCACAGAGAGCTGATGCTTGTACAGGTGTGAATGTATTTACCGCCACTGAATTATACATACACTGACACGGGCGCATGGCAAATTTTCTAGTATGCAAGTTTGACCACAGAAAGAATGAGACACCAACACCACCTGCAGTCTCTCAATCCAAGTGTTTCCTACATTTGGACAGGGTGGCAATCGATATGAAACAGACTGCATTACGGTCTGCTCCCTTCTACCCAGTTCGTACACCCATTTCCAAGCATCAGCCATCTACATACATCTGTTGTTTTCAATGAGGACATAACAGATTGATGTACAATAATTTGCTCAACCACTCCCATATTACTGAACACTTGAGGGGGCTCTGCTTCCCAGACTGGACATCATAAATCTTACTGTGTGGACAA
This sequence comes from Solenodon paradoxus, assembly GCA_004363575.1. Classification (NCBI taxonomy): domain Eukaryota; kingdom Metazoa; phylum Chordata; class Mammalia; order Eulipotyphla; family Solenodontidae; genus Solenodon; species Solenodon paradoxus. The sequence continues at coordinate 216,067 of RJWH01001344.1, read as the reverse complement.
CTTTTGGTCTCAGATTTTATCTAATTCTGGCATATTTTTAAGTCATCTCTCTCAACCATCATGTAATATGTGCTCATTTAAAACAAATTAAAATGACTTAGTTACAAAAGTAACAAGTGTGAACCACAGAAAAGTCAAGAAATAACATTAAAAAAAAAAAACAAACAACAAAAATCCTCAACTCTCAAACCTAGAAACAATCAAGAATACTATGAGCTGTGCATCCTTGCGGCCCTCCCTCTGCACATCTAGATACGTCTTGTCTGTATCTGCATCTATGTAAGCTGGAAAGTAAACAGTGGGATCATACTGCACATACTATAATAAACATCTTTCCAAATCAATATATATTGATGCATTCCTTCTAAATGATTGAAAGATTTCTGTTAAAAATCTTCAAAACCTTCTTTCCAAGAAGGCTTCGTGTTCTAGTGCTACTTCCCTGTCCTTTATCTTCACTCCTCTTTGGATCTCCGTGTCCCGGACAGACTATGCCCGCACGGTTTCCCACCCGGTCCGGGCCTCCCCGTCTGAGGCTTTGCACGCGTGCCCAGGGTTGAAATGTGATCCATCTGTCATGACTAGCTAACTGCCTCCACCTCCACAAAGCCTTCCGGATGCCCTGGAAGGAATGTCTCAGAGTTCTGAGTTTCTCTGCACTCTGCTCTTCTCGCTCTTGGATGACGGGTACTTGTAACTCCTAGATGATAAACAACCTGAGACCAAGGACTATCCTTAATTTATTTATCTTTGTACACCAGCCCCCAAGCCCTGCCACCACATAAGGCTGAAATCAGTAGTATCTACATAGCTGAATAAAATCAAAAGTGTTAGCACAGTAAACCTGCTCTAATTCTACCACAGTTCAAAGTTTGTCTGCCTCGTAGATCCATGCTTAGCTCACCCTCTGAGGAAAGAGCCCAGAGTGGCCTCTCTCTGAGGCTCAGAAAGGCCTCTTTCTTTCCTTCTTTGTGCCCTGTTGCCTAGTTAAGTCACTGGGTTTACGTCCCAACCTCATCTCCTGCACCAGCATTTCAACCAGTTTAAGACTACAGGTGGCAACCGGGAACCTTCTGACCCACCTCAGCAGCCGGGACAGACACCAAAGTGCTGTTCTGTGACCCTGTACAGTTCCGTACACAGGAGCCTGCTGGTGAGGCAGGGGCTCTGGATCGTGCATCTGCAAGACTACCTGACAAGGAAAGGGGCGCTGGGAAGCAGAACAAGAGAACGGAGAAATCCTAATGGCTGCTTTGTCAACATTTCTCCTCATCAAGGAAGAGAGCTAATAGCCCAGGGCTGAGAAAGGAGCCATGAGGTGACAGCGCCAGCAGCCACCTCCTCCAGCCCCCTTGGCAGAAATTGCTAGAAAAATCTCTCGAGATCTTCTTCTTGACACCTTAAGTACTCTCTTGTATTTATACAGTACCTTCAAGTTGGGTTCCATCCCTACAAAGGACTCTTATGTCATCTGTTACTCCTATCAGCCCTACGAGGGGCCAGGGAAAAATCGATGAGGAAACAAAGATACAGAGAGGCCCATCTCCCACTGAACTTGAACTTGGTGGCCCTGTAGGTGTCAGTCCTACATCTAAGTCCAAGCCTCCTTCCTTCTAAATCAGTCCACTGGGCTCTTAATCAGGAGCACCCTCTGTGTGGGCAGCACACCTAGAGGAAGATTCCATCTGCGTTCTTTTTCAGAGAAGGGGAGTAGTGGGAGATGGCTGGGCTGACCTAGGTGTCTACAATAACCTTTTTTTGTTTGGAAGATGTCTTTCATTTTTTAGAAGTCTCTGAATGCTGGGGTAAAGCATTCTATTATCTCCCAGGGATAATTTAAACCACACCCAACTTAGGTCAATTTGCCTGGCCCTTCATATTCCCACCCCACTCAGTGAACTATGGTGGGAATCCATCTCCAGGGCGGCAGTCAGAGGTGGGACTTAACTCCCCACGCTGGGAGGACTCAGAATTCTGGAATTTGGTGTGAGAGTCCAAGCGCTCATTTTGGTCAATTCCATATGATTTATGGCCACCTCTGACCAAAGCTATTCAAACAAAGACTCTAAGGACTTCATGGGACCTGACTTGCTCTTCCATATATGATGATGATGATGATGATGATGATGATGATGATAATAATAATAATAATACAGCAATGTCCTGGTGGAGCAGCAGTTAGATCAATCACTTCTAAAGGTGACAAAGGCCATATACCCCTGGTTTAGACTCCTGGGTCCGGTCCTGGAGTGGGGGTAGGGGGAACAACCAGTGTGAACAACTAAATGAAAAACAAAGTGCTTCTTCTTCCTCTCTCTGCATGCCTGCCTACTTGCCTTCATTCTTGTGTGCACCTTTCCTTTAAAAAAAAAATACAAATAAAAAAAAAGGGAAAGGAAGAGTTACGACAGGAGAGAAAAGAAACCAAGCACCCTCAATTCAGAACCAGCAGCCTCTGCCCCCTACTCTCCTCTCTGCTACACCTGCAGGACCTCTCTGCTTCTAAGTCACACCGAGGACTTGCCTCAGTTTCTTTTCCATAAATGAGACAGCTGGGCCTCGGCTCATTTCCACAGTGACCACATCCTAGCACGGGCTGCTGGCACCATTCCTAGGCAGCCACAAGATGACAGAATTGCCTTCTGTCTCAGAGTCCTCAGCAAAGCCCCATCTCCTGCCCTAAACCCCCAAATTCTTGGCATGGCCTGCCCCTCCAAGAAGACAAAAATGCCATGTTTTCTTCATGCCCAGAAAATAAAGGAGGCACTTAAAAAATATATATTTGATAGGAAAAAAGGAAATCTACCACTTATTTCATTCCCAGTGGTTTAGTGAGAACCTGCTGATCTGAGTACCAAAACAGATTAAGGGTTAAATCAAGGCGACCAGTTCCCCTCAAACACAATAAAAGCAAAACCAAAACGGACATGGACACATCTTGTGGGCCCCTCCTCAGGGGGCTACAGGCTGCAGCAGTGTGGCCCTGGGCTGAGCTGGCAGGGGCTCCGACTGGAGACTCTAGCTCTGATTGCGGCTCTGCCCTCCGTGTGTGATGCAGCCGGCGCCCCACAGGCCCCCTGCACTGCCCTCCATGTGGAAGCAGGTGCACAAGCCCAGCCCAAGCCACCCTGAGGGCAAAGAACAGAAGAGATTGAGATGCAAAAACACCTAGTCTTCAACAGATAAAACCTAAAACCATTCATGTCACTCAGCCCCTCCCTGGCCCCACAATCCTTTGGGGTGAAGGTAACGAAGAGGTCGCTCAGAAGAGACCCGTGGGGTGACTTCTAGCCGCCACCGCCACAGGTCTTTGCTCTCTTGGTCCCCTGGGCAGGAAGCTGTACATTGCTCTGTCCTTTATCCGTGATGGTCTAACGCTTACATGGGCACCACCTTGAATAAATGACACAAGGGGACAGAACTGCTTGCAGCCGTGGACAGCAGACAGCTGCCCAGTGAGACCCACTCAGCTGGGAACATCCCCCGAGAAGTCTCGCCAGTGAGTGGGGTTGAACTAGGGGCTCCTGGACATGCCCCTCATGGACACGCCGGGAAGTGCTGGGCGTTGGGTTCTGCCCTGCAATCGTGTGATTATGGTGAAAGGAGAAGCCTTAAGCAGTCACAACGGTTGCTTGTGGTTGGAAGATGAACTGGTTTCATTTCTGGAAAGTACCCCATATTCAGATTTGGGAAGCTGGGGGAGGGAAAAAGGACAATCCGCTCCCCTATCTGTGAAGAGACACCCATATCAGAACAGGTCATGACAAAGCAGCAGGCTGCCAGGGCCCCGGCTGGGTGGCTGCGGGAGGGTGGTGTGTCCTGTTTACAGCACTGTGGGGTATTATCGGCCCATCGCACGCAGCAGCCTCCACAGCCCAACCACCTGGCGAAGCACCCTGGCACAGGGCCAGGCAGGGCCACCGCGCCCCTGAACAGTAGCGGATGCTATGGTTCTAGGGCAATGGCAAATGGAAAAAAAACAAAACAAAGCAGCACACACCGGAGATAAGATGCCTGAGGTGCTATCTTCCAGAGCCACTTGGCCCTGTCTCCCAACTGCTGCGTTTATATGGCTTTGGGGAAAGGGGTCTCTGAGCAGAGAAGGCCAGAGGTCACATGTCTGCCTGTTGGGGGTGGTCAGGAGGGCGGAGGGCACACCACAGCAGACCAGACACTGCACTGAGAGGGGCGAAGTGGGCCCAGAGACCACAGGAGCCTGACACATGCATTCCTGTGTCAGCGGATTTGGGGCGCCCACCAGGAGCCAGTTCTGTGATAAGCACTGTTGAGACATGAGAGGGAGGACAAGAAGCTGCTGCTGAGGTTGACATGGGGAAGAGTGACACAACCCTAAGTGCCCAAGGGACCCCTAGCTAATGCACTTCAGTTTGTCTCTGCTGCTCCCTCATCTCCACTCAGCTCAGGCCTGACCACACACACAAGAGGCTGAAAGGCGGCCGCTCTTAGAAGAAGGGCAAGAAGGGGCCAAGGAGGGGCAGCAGGTGATGCAGGGAGCGAAGTGCATGTGGTGACTCTTTGGAACTTGACAGAGAGGCTGTGAGAGCAGCTCAAAGAGAAACCCACCCCAACCGCAGGGTCCTGGGTGGGCGTCTAGGGGGGTGTTTGATTTATTTCACTATCTTGGGGGCCATGTGGGAGAGAGCAGTCCAGGGAAGACAACGAGGCTACTCTCTACTCATTCTCCATTAGCAGGAGGCCTCGGGATCCCAAAATACCCAAGGAAGATGACAGGAGGAAGAAGAGACAGAGCCACTGAGGTCTCCCACATGGCAAACACTCCACAACTCGCTGGTTCAACAGACAAGCTGTGAGTCACTTTCCCATGTTGTTGGGCTTTGAAGCATTATTAGCATAAGTCTGCTTGTCTCCCTTCTCAAAGAGAAAATAACTTATTATAACAGAAGTTGCACATATGTTAGAGGAAATAAGAAAATGCAGAGGAGCAAAAACTGAAAACTAAAAATGAGGCCACCCTCACCCAGTGACTGACACTAAAGCAGGCACGTCCATCCTGGTCTCTGGCCATGCGCATTTGCACACATGCATATTTTTTATAAAATGAGACGCTTTTATACATGCTTTCCATAATCAGCTTGTTTCAGTCATTGATCTTCACTCAAGAGGCAGCAGGAGGGACAGGGGAACCCAGATGGTTGGACATGGAAGGAGCAGGCCCTGCCATCCCTTCTCCTAATTGCAAAGCAGCACTTTTGTTGGGAGAGAACATTGATCTGGAGAGGAGTAAAGGAAAACAGGGGTGTAAACATTTCTCCAAGAACAGATTTGCAGTAAGTGGGGGAAGTTTCTCCCAGCAGCTCGGCAGGAATTATTTTCAATTTTAGTAGTTGTGTTGGGACTGATCAGTATAGACAATCTTCTTAGCTCACTGTGGTCCAGCTCTGCTTAACTCAGGGGCATGTGGGTTTTAGAGGGAAGTTGTGGTCAAACCGAAATCCCTAATTTGACTGTGTGTGAGTTAGCAGGTCTCCTTGGAAAGCCCAAGGAGATTCCATCCATCTCAGCTGCCTAGGGCTTCAAACATGCCTTTCAACACCAAGTGACAGGGAGGAGAAACTAGATTAATAAGAAAGGGAGCGGGGTGGGGGGGGGACAACATCACATTTCTCTGACCAAGACTTACCTAAAGAGAAAAACGAGTGCTATCTATATACACAGGGAAAACTTCTCATTCAGGATCTCGATGAATTACTAACTCCATATTTAAATGTGTAGGCCCAGTGAAAGCAGCTCTGGTTGCGTGTCTGGCTCCCCAGGATGCTGACCACATCTATAGGCAGCTAGGGAGAAAAGCCAGGAGAAACCCATCTGGAGATGTCATTGTGGGGAAAAAATTACGAATCTGCTAACTCTTGTCTCAGCAAGCAGGAAAAGGGTGGTCCCAAAGTGTGTGTGTGTGTGTGTGTGTGTGTGAAAGTGTGTGTGTGCGCATGTGTGTGTAAAAAGAGCAGACAGCAGTTACTTAGACATTTCAATTCTTTAGAAGTTGCAGTTAGAAGAAAAGGAAGTGGTATGAACTTTTCACCTTATATCTAAATTCTCTGAAGAGGAGATTTCGGTAGGATTTCAATATTCTTACAAAACCAAATGCTAGCAAGTTAGTGTTTGCAGCAGGCCTTCCTATGGGATCTACTTGCTCTCTGCAAGAATAGCATAAATAAAAAAAAAAAAAGACTAGTATAAATAGTACATAGCCCTCTCCCTCTTCAAGAAAATGTCCTCACTCTGTGGGTTATTTCTGGCTGGCCTATAAAGTCAGAGGCATAAACTCTTCCATATCTTCACTTCTTAGAACTAGCTGATGCCTATCAGGTACAGAAGAAATCACGACGCCCAGTCAACTTATAGGTAAGTCTTTGAAGATGAACAAGGTGAAAGAGGAACTAGATTGGGTAGGTTCATCTACGATAAGTCCTAAAAGAGAACAACTGTGATAGAAGCTGTCCCCTGCACCCCACATACGCTCATGGATTCTCCCATGAAAGGGGCAGGACTATCACAGTATTACAGGTGGGGGTGTCCACGGCACGCTCTCAGGGAGACGTGAACTCATTTCTCCAATGCCACCAAGCACCCTGAGATGCAGGTCTCTTATTCTCCCACAGAAGGCTTTTGAAAGTCCATTTCCCACCCTTGAGTTTCATAGTCGCACTCAACAGTCATGACTACCTGGCTGTCACAGCTCAGGAAGTGCTCCATGGATCGTAAGGCTCCTATTCCTTTCCCTTGCTAAATGCCGGGACTGTCACATGTGAGCCCACTGGTTTTAGCCACTGGGCATCTGGGGGAGCCAAAGCGAAGAGGATGACATTGAAAACATGAGATTCCTCTTCCAGTGAGAAAGTAGAAAACCAGTGAAAGAAAGCAAAGGAAATAAGAGAATTAACATAACTTTTCAAATATTTAAAATAATTCTGCTTTGTGAACTATGACTTATCTTTAGTCTGCCTTCTTCCTGACCTCAAGCAAACTACCAGGCAGCAATATATATATATATATATATACACACACACATATATAAGCAAATGATACTCAATTGAATATCAGCTTAAGTCACACAAAATACCTAGAATATGACAGAACTGAGTGGTCCCATTTTGTTGCCTTCCTCCCAGTGTTCCATAACCAAAGGAAAAAAATTATTCCCCTTTTGAATGGTTCACATCAACACTAATGTTCATTAGTGTTAAATCAGAACCGGTGTTCTGCAATTTCCAAAGTAACATCTCAATCAGGAAGAGTCATCAGTGGTTGCTGAAACTGGGAGAAAAGTTGTGAGGTTAGAGTATTTAAATAATGTCAAGATTATTGCCTCATAAGTCACTTATTAAGATAATAATGTACTTTTACAATGGGAAAGCTGGTGGTCACCGCTCAAGGGATCAAACTTGTCATCACCAAGAGTGGGCATTCCGACATTTTATGCTTCTAAAGTATACAATTTCGCCCAGGTAATATTCTTTTTCTTTCTTTTAAGGTAAAGTGCAGGCAGGAACAAAGGCAAGTAGGCAGGCAGGCAGGCAGAGACAGAAGGAAGAAGCACTCTATTTCCATTTAGTTGTTCACACTGGTTGTTTCCTCCTGACCTGGAACTCAAACCCAGGGGTGTGTGGTCTGCATTCTTTCAGAGGTGACTGACCTAGGCACTACTCCACCAGGGCATGCCCATGCAATATTCTTGCCAAAATGCTTGAATCAAATCAGGCTCCAGGGCATGCCATGGTGGCTTAGCGGTTAAGTTCATATACTTCCCAAGGACCTGGGTTCACAATCTGGGGCAGAGGGTAACAACCAGGATGAAAAACGAAATAAAATAAATAAATGCTTCTTCCTCCTTCCTCTTCCTGCCTGCATACATGCTCACCTTCATTCCTGCCTCTCTGCACCTTTCCTTTCTTTACAAAAAAAAAAAAAAAAAAAGGCCCCCAATCTAACTCCCCATTTGCAGGACATACAGGAGGAACAGAAGAACAAACTACATGCTCCCAGCAGGAAAGGCAGAAAAACGCAGAGAGCTAGCAGTAGCATAGCCATCAGGTACCTAACTGGTCCATACTTTTACAAAATCAGTCATTTAAATATTCAGAAACAAAAAACCAGGGAGGGGAGGAGAATTCTAGATAGACTAAAAACAAAAAAACAAAAAACAAAACAAAGGACAACCTTGACTGGATTGTGGATCAAACAAAAAAGTCATCAGAGGAAAATTTTTAAATGGCTGGATTTTAGATGCTATGGACTTCTCATTTCCTTAGGTGTAATGACATTGGAATTATGTAATATATCCTTATTTATAGAAAAGGCCACCAAAGTAAAACCCAAAGGGTTTATCTGTAATTTATTTTCAAATAGTTTACCAAAGACAGTATCTATATTCATACACATGGCATGTGTGTGCCCAGACACACAAGCATAATACACAGGAGAGAAGAGATGTCAGACAATCGTGGTGCTGAGTCTCTGTGAAAAATAAATGGGCATGCACTGTGCTTACAGACTTTTCAGTAGATCTGAACTTTTTCCAAAATAAATTTGGAGAGAAAAAAGAATGGGCTTAATTAGAGAAGACAGAAATTCAATTTACTCTTCAGCATGAGTCAAATCCCTTTAACATTCTGATATTGGCAAGATGCAGGCAAATTCAATAGTCATGGCTCTGCACTTCTAATTTGGGGAAAGGGAAGGTGGGCTAGAAGAAACTAAACAGTGAATGAGGCTTAATTTGAGGGAGGGAATTGAAAGATGTAAATCAGCACAAGGTAGAATAAATACTCCAAGTAAAGACAACTTTAAAAGTCAAATGAAGAAGTGGCAGGTCATCCCAGGAGCAAGACCAAGAATGTGGGTGGAATTGAAGGGGGTTCCTACAGGTCCAGAAACACAGCTAGAATTGGAGATCACCTCAGATCTACCCAGGCAAGTTGCCCATGCCGATCATTTGCCATTATTACTCTTCAAATGGAATGTGGAACCAGCAAGATGGGACCCCAGGGAACATGGGTAAAAATGGCTAAAGGAAAGGTAGCTACATCCGGGAGGAAGGTGAAATTAGAAGGTTATCAGTCCTCTGTGTGGGTGCAAAATTGAAGGACCATAAAAAGGTTTAAGTTAGGAGAATCTAGCTAGATTAGATGAAGAATGCCTTGCTCATCAGAAATGAATGAGATTGTAGAGTCTGCCCCAGATTGGCTCCAGGGAAAGATAATGACGTCACCAGATGTCTCAATATTCACCCCTGGAGGGCAGGTTACATCAGATGAGTCAGAACCTCTTCTAGTTCTAAAATTCCTCAACTATTAAAGGGGAAATAAAATATGGCTACTGACCAGTGCAGCTAAATTGAAGAATCAGAGTCCATGCTATTATCAGGGGGAAGATAAATTAAGGCTGGGACGAGTTAGGGCAGAGAGGAAAGGCACAAAGTAAAGGGACATGCCCTACCTAGCTGGTCAGACAGCTGTGTTGTGAGCTCCCAGATGATGTTTCCTACCACTTCCCACAAGCAAGAGAGTATAAATAGTGCTCAATTTACCTGTGGCTAGCCGCAAGCAGGGGGTCTGATGGGTCACATGATGGGGCAAAATGGGAGGAACCACCAAGAAGACATCAGAGTTCAGAGGGCAAATTCACTCACTTGCAATACCTCCCTAGGTTGGAATCTGCCAGCACCTCTGCTCTTAATCCTACTCAGGTTTCTTTTCTCTGGGCTGGGACAGGGGTGCTCTCAGTTATGTTCCTTAGTCACAGAGGTCTAGCTGGAGAATCTGCTTGGCCTTCAGGGTGTAAAACTCTAATTAGGCTACTCTGCTCACTCCTCACAGCCTTGAAAACCTGCATGAAACACTTTGCCCCCTATTGCCCATGCAGTGGCCTCTGACATTCTGAAACTGACCCAGCCTGAAGCCAACCAATGGCAAGGTCCCTCCTCACCCGGGTGTGCAGGGCCACCAGGGCCCTTGCAACTAAGCCCTGGTCTTGTCGGTTGTTCAGATCTCCTCAGGGAGGCTCAAAGGTTAAGTAGTGCCTCCAAAGTAAACCCAGTCTGAAAAGCAAGATCAGACAGCCCCACCAGGAAGTCTTGAAAGGTATGACATGGGGAGACTTTTCCTACCCTCTGTATGCCTGAGACCACTGATGACTTCAGAGTAGAAGGGTGCTTGTCAGGTCACCCCCCCACTTGTGCTTCTAGAAGCAGAGTGGCATGGAACCCCTACCACTGGCAGCTAAGGGACACCATTCCCTCCCCTGTATACGGTGTACTGTGACTGTGCTCTCAAGTCAGGAGCCCCTTCGTAATGGTACCTTCTTGCATAAGTCAGGTGGAGATGCTCATCCTCCTGACGCAAAGGGAGAATCTGATCCATGAAACAATTTGGGATGCTAATTACCCAGATGTCCAGTCCATGCCTTTAAGAAAGGGAAGGTAAAGACTCAGTAGTCACAGTGCCTTCTAAGCAGGCAGCTTTGGCCATTTATTTGCACAGCAGCTCCAACACAGACATCTGAGCTGCAGACACCCCCTCAAGGATCGGGGGCCAGACTTTCTGCCTCTTGGTCTGATTCTGGGGGTCAGCTACTTAGCACTTATTTTGGGTAGGACAGAGCCAAGAGTCAGAGACTAGTGGGGAGAGTTTATAAGCTGACAACTGTCAAAGCACAAACAAGTATGTAGGCTGGGTTCATAAAACAGTAAAAGCTCCTGGGTCCATCTCACAGAACTGGCTGGAACCCATAGAAGGAAAAATCTTTTCAGGACACAACGGGGCATTTAAAGCAGAGGACACACACTAACACTAAAGATATTTTTAAAAATGTGGTTTGCTTTCAATGTTAAGAAGTAGAACAGGATTCCTTCCTTACCCCACTCTAGAAGCTAAGGGAAATAATCAGTAAGCAAAAATGGCAAGAATAATTCCAGTGCCGTCAAAGAACAGACAGATGCGTACCCTGTGGTTTGGGGTGAGAGAAAGGGGCCAGGAACCCACTGCGCAGCCATGATTGGCAGACACCCTCTCTGGGCCCCGTGGCTGTGGAAGCTCAAGGCCTCCCTCCGAGCAGGAGGTGAAGTGGGAACTCCCGTCCACCTGGTCAGACATGCCACAAGGAGCCACATGGACACCCTCCCCTTGGGCTCCCGTATGCTCACATGGCTGTTGGTGTAATACATCGACAGGTCCACAGCCAAGAGCACTGTCTGGCCCAGTCCCAGACCCTGCTTTCTAAATCAAACTCCTTTCCTCCTCAGCTTCCTTCTACAAAAACGCAAAGCAGTATTACTCCATCGCTCTGGTGCAAGAGAGCCCTCGATTTCATGTATTTTAAGAAGAGAGCTGAGTGAACAGCAGACGGAGAATATTTCTTAGAAGGAGGAAGCAGTCTTCCCTAGAAGGGACCTGGATACCCTGAAATCAGTTCGTGCATTTCAGCTGATCGTTGACCCCTCTACCGGGTCAACGCGGGGCATGAACGGGGCTCAGACACTCCATGTGGGCACCCACTTGTTCTCAGAATCTGATGCCAACCTCGTCCAGCTCGAGTACTAAGGATGAGCTGCAGTCTCCAGAGAGGTGGCCTACTCTAGTGGTCTCCACCGGCCATGCTACGGGAATGCAGCTGAATCACTTATCCCTGGGCTTCAGCTGTGCTGTCTGTTAAACGGAGAGAGTGACAGATGTTACAAGGAAAAAAGAAGGAAACTTCCATTCCAAAGAAATCCTGGTGCAGTGACATGAGTCTGCATCTATTCGTTGTTTAAACTTACCAGGAAATCATTTCCGACTTGCAGAGGTAATAATAAAAACAGGACATGGAACTCCCACACAACCTCTACCGGAGTCACCTATCATCCCTCATCTACCACATTTGCTTTATCACTGGTCTCCTTCCCCTTGCACTTTTTCTCACTCACTCGCTCACATTCACTAGGCAACCACATGCTCACACTTAAGACACACACGCGGGCGCACACGCTCATGCAGTTCGACGCACCGGCCTTTGCTGGGTTTTGTATGTTGGGGTTTGAAAACAGAAAGACAGCCTGGGAGGGCGGGAGTTTGAGATGAAGACAGTGTCCTTGAGACTCGGTGACGGGCCCACCACTCCCGCTCTCTGCTTCCCATAGACACAGCAAGCATGCATGTGCTCTGGTTTAGAGCCGAAGATTTCATGGACAGGGACCAGGGACAGAGAAAGCACTTGTTATGTAAGATTAAGTGGATACTCTTCTCTTCTTTTCATTAAACAACGAAAACCACAAAAAAAAAAAACAAAAAAAAAAAACAACAACAACAAAGCATTTTTATGAACCATGGAAATAGCTTTATTATACAGAATCATTTTTATAATATTTTTTATAATGGAATTTCACCTCCTGAGGTTGGGAAGTAGCTGGGAAAGAAAGGTTGCACAGAAGCATCTTAAGGTTATTAGAACACCGGAGAATCCTACACAAAATCTGGTTTGGAAGTTAGGAGCTACCCCAACCCTCTGGGGAGGTTAGGTAACCTCTGTGAAGCCGGCCAGACAATTCAGGATACTAGCTCCTGGATGGGGCTTTCCCCCAGAGTTCAAGTCCCAGCTGCTCCCCTTTATGGGAACATGCTTGTCTCAGAAAGTGACTATCATCTATCACAGTGACTCTGACACCTACAGCTACGAGAGAATGCTCTGCAGAGGGTGGGGAGAGGGGGCTGCACCAGGGGGTCCCGACATGAAGGACTATGTTGTCATCATGCCCCAACACTGTCTGTACCCTCCCATAGCGACGTACCACCCACATTTACTCCCAGGTGCTTTTGAGGGGTTTCACAGTCACACATAAAAGACAACCTTTCCTCTAAGTTCCGTCTTCAGAGTATCTCCCCGACATGGGCCCAAGCTTGGTAACCGTGACCATGAGCCCACAGAGGCAGGAAAACCCTGCCTGCCCCTTGTGCCCTGTCTGTCCCTGGTTAGCGTCTCATTCCACGTACAAATGGCCTTTCTTAGACCAGTCAGAAATATTCAAAAGCCACCACCACACCACACATACCAAGTAATAATCATCACTGTCCAGTCAGCCACACCAAGGGGACAGTCACAGGGTGCTGAGGGAACAGATTTGTTGGCAGCCTATTTTCCTTTCCAGTTCTCTTTTGGTCAGTTTAATGAATGAAGTTTTGCTCCTGGAATACAGGTTTACAAACAGAAAAGAAACCAAAGCAGGGGTGTGCCTGCCTGAGAAGAAATTCACAGCTTCGTATCAGGATGGAGGCTTGAAGGAGCCAGAGCGGGTAGGGGGGGTGGGGGGGGTGCAGCGGGCAGGGTCTTCCATCCTGATCACACCTCTGAAGCTACCCTAGGGCAAGTGGGAAGAGGCCAGGATGGGCAGCCCCAGGGTTTTATTAGTTACAGGGTTGTGGGCAAGTCACTTCCTTTCTGGGCCTTGGTTTCCTGCTCTGCAGAAACAAACGCCACCTGTACCTGCAGGCCTGTTGTGAGGATGAAACATTCAGCATCCCCACAAGGAGTTATACAGAACTCAACAGAAGGAACACACTATCGAAACTAAAGTTAGCTCCCTTCTCAACTTCTCTGAAAAGTTAGATTTTTGGGGCCTCCCAGAAGTGGGATTCACAGATTCTTCCTTACCACAGAAGCAGCTATTTTGGTCTTCTGTGAATACCCAGGATTCCAGTCCTGACGAGCAAAAGCCCAGGTGTTGCTCTCAGCACCAAAATGCACACACCACGTGGACATGACTCGCACTGCCCACTTCTTCCCAGTCTCTACATCGATGACGTAATGTTGTGAGAGCTCTGATTGCATCCCCTCTCTCATGCCAAATGCCATCCACCTCCACCCTCCACCCCAGTTTGTATGTCATATCTGATGGGCAGGAGTTATAAAGTCAATCCCCAAACAGGGGGCGTGCAGCAGGTTCTCAGCCAGCGCACAGGTGTGGGGCAGGGAGCGCACGTGTTATCAGCAGTGGTTCTCAAAGCGTGTGGGCGATTAGACACGCATACAGCACAGAAAACTCTAAAGGGAAGGCAGTGTGGGGAGGAGAAGGGAGGCGGAGGTAAGAGAGAGGCTGTCTCTCGTTCCTCCCATCACAGTTAACTCTGTCCAAAGTTACTCCAAGCTGGAAGGCTATAAAACCGTTCTGACTAAGCCCCCAGGCTGATGCAAGGCCACGTTAAGGGCAGGGGAACACAGACTCCATGAAGAACAGGGCTTGGGGAACGAGCATGAGCATCTGTTTCCAGTGTTTTTCCCTTCTGGTGACAGGAAGGAAAAACAAGTGCCTCGCAACCTGCTCCCTGGATTGAGAACAGGGGTCGGGGGCTTCCAGCCTGATCACCCCTCCAAAGTCACCCTATCATGGCCAACAGACAATGCTGCTTCCTAGTCTAGAAGAGTCTGGTTCAGATTCTGTTCTCCTGTGTTCCTTTGCTAAATAGCAAAGCACAAGTAGAACTGCGACGCAACTCTACCTGGAGTGAAGAGACGCCCAGCATTCAGCTCAGACTCCTTGGTCTCTCACCCATATTCACTTCTAAACCCAAAGCCAGGAAGTCTGGCTTTTTTACAAAGTTGTGACAAAATCCCAAACATGGACCTGGTAACTATCTGTCCAAGCTCACCCTCTGGCTTTAAGCGTAGGGGGCAGAGAACCCAGAGGCCTCACAGTGACATCCATGGAAATGCCACGTCTTTGCCACCAGCTGGGCTTCAAGCCCAATGACCAGGATGAATAAGAGACCAGTGATTTAGAGAAAACACTAACACTTGAGGCGGGGGGATGCTTGTAAGTAGTTGAAGAGAGGTATTATAAAGGGGGCCCAGTGTGTGGAGACCAGAAGTGGGAAAAACATTTCAAGTTAGCCTGGGGGAAGTGTGGCTCACTCTCCCCACCCCGGTTGCCTTTCCAGCAACTCAATCCAACAAGTATTTATTGAGCACGACACTCCCCATCTGCCTGGCCCTCCCTCTGCAAAAACACTCAAATCTGTTCAAGCTGCAGGGTGAGTTCCATTGCACTTGAACTTGAAACATGAGGTGCCTACCTTTTAAAAAGGCAGGCGCACAATTTCCAGCATGGGGCAGAGGGGACAGAGATTTGAGAAAATTAAAAAAACATGGCTGGCCAGACAAGGCCACAGCAATGTCACTTTTGAAAAGGAGAAAAGAGAGTAGCAACTTAATTTGACCTTAGAGAGAAAAACATACTGGTCAATTAAAAAAAACAAAAAACACAAAAACCCAGAAACAAAAACAGCCTCCTGGAAACAACCCAGTAGGCCTCTAATCGTACCTAACTCTGAATATCCCTTCATTTAATACCTCCTCCAACTTCAACTTCTGTTTTATTTGCTTATGGATGTAGTTTAAGAGTTGTATGTCTAATCCCACTTCTGCCTCTTAGGGAGGTGATACCTCGATGCTCTTCTACATGTTTTTATTTAAGATCAGATGCCGAAAGAGCTCAGGGGACAGAGCTGCACAGAGTAGGAGACTTGAGCCGGACTTGTTAGCCACAGCGCACACTGCCCTCTGTAAGAAGCCACATTCTGGCAGCCCCTGAAACCTCCCCAAGCCTGCTGCTTCAGATCACCATACCCTAGGAGTCGTCTTCCCCCAGCTTCCACACCTTCTAGGAGGAAAGCTGGAAGCAAGAGCTGTGAATGTGCAGGCAGGGCTGAGTCCAAGGCGTTCCATCCACCCCCAGTGTCAGCTGTCTGGGGCTCGTGAGCAGGGCAGGGTAAGTGCCTGTACACAGCCCTGACTTCAGTTCCAGGTTCCCTAGGGGCTGGAGTTAAGTTTTCCTCTTATGAAATACTTTGATAGCATTCTTTTCAGTTCGTTAAAGTCACCCCGATTGGCTGTGGTGCTCCCACACAGTAAAAAAAGTCAATGGAGGCTTACTGGGGCCTGAGGATAAACATTTAAATGACGCCAAGCTGGGCATTCGCTTCTGTAAGGACCCCGAGAAAAAGCGTGGAGGAGAAAAGATGGTGCCAGCAAGTTTTCAAAACCAGGAGGTTCCAGCGGGGACCAGGGGTTGGAGGCCTAGGGGTGAGCAGCCAGCTGCACGGCCCTCCCACCAGACAGCTGTTCCCAAGAACAAGGCCCCTCCGCAAGCTCTACACGACTGGAGAGGAGCTGGAGCACAGATTATTCATAACTTCAAATGCAATCCAAAACTCTTTTCTCTCTGAGATCAGGATTTGTTTTTGACCTAACAATGTGAATAGATTTGGCTAATGTTTGGTTAATTCATAACCCTGCAAACCAAATAATGGAGTCCTTTGTGAAGATTCAACTCAGGCAGAGGAATAGTTGACCAGGTTCCCACTCATCTTTTCCCTGCTCCCTCTTCTCTGAGAGGAAGGGTGACATCCATTTCAGGGAGAAGTGGTGGTACCTACTAAGACCGAAAGAGGCTGCCCATTCTCTAGAAACTAACTTTCTGGGGCATACCCACCTTTGCTCTGAATTAGGAAGGAAATACAAAGTTTCCCTTCCAGCTTCTTAAAAGGGCTCCTAACTGCCTGTGGAATAAGCCAGCCCAGGAAAGTCTAGTTAAGCATCTGGGCTGGTGTCAAAGAGCACAGTGGAAGTATCCATAAGAGCTCAAAGACCAGACCTATCCCCAGAGTGCGTGACACCCTGAAGACTGACTCCTTTGGCACAAAGGAGCTACATGAGAATTGTAAGAATCTGCAGGCTGCAGGATGTGCCACCAGAGCCACTAACACCAAGGTATGGTGTGATGTTGGTATCCAGCACACCATCCAGTGTAAAGAAGAGACAACGCAGGTAAAGCACTCTGCAGCTATTAAAGCTCACCAACCACTTTGGCCACATTCAAATGTCCACCATAACTAAGAAAGTTTTACAATCATCCTTCAGATTTTCTAGTGGCCTAGCAATATCTAGAAGCAGAGAGAACGATGTTCTCTTACCTCCCGCCCCACCACTGTTGTTCTAACCACTCCTCCTGTGACTTCAATGATTGAAAATCTCCTAGCTCTAGGTTCCACAAATGGACAACTTCCCATATCCATAATCCTTTGCCAGCCAAAATACTGAAGGACCCACATTCTTGTGGATACCAATGGGACAAAGCAGTTATGCAACGTGGTTTCCAATTCCAAGGATGTCAACATTGCTGATAACATTTGAGTCAGATACTTCAGCAAGACATCTTGCTGACCATGCGCCTGCTGCTAAAACTCAAAAAGCAAGTTAGCAGTGTCTGGCTGGGAAGTGCCTGGTGTTTTAGTGGTTCCCAAACAGAAGCTGCCTCAATCACAGGTTTGTGAAGGGCATTGTAGCTCTTAAAGGATTTTAACGCGCCCGCAAGCCTCATTATAGCAAGACGACTGCCTTCTTGGCACAGAAAGGTTGCCCTATTCTAATCTCCAGGCCGTTTCTGGCACCAGGGTCCAAAAGGAAAATAGTTTGATAAGAGTTTTCTCCCAGGGTCTCTTCTAATAAGTAAGCTCCTTCCTGTGGATATACCTAACGAAACACCTAGGCCCAAGGACTAAGTTTTTAAAGAACTGCTAGGAAAAGTTTAATAATTACCAATAGCATTGTCAAGAACAATAACAATACTGCCTTATTTTCATTGAAATGACCATCAAGGAACCTAATAGATATTTAAAATAAACCTTTCCTATGTCTCTGTGGGGAAGCCAGTATTTTTGGGCAGCCATGGCTGTTCAGAGAAATAAAAGGTAATGAGGAAAATTCAAACCAGGAGATAAGGCTAAAATAATTTCCATCTGATCTTGAAATGTGTCCACTGCAGTTGTGGGTGCTGAGGAGAGGAGGGGGGTACAGATTTGCCTAGCAATCAAGCTTTTATGTAAATCCAAATCACTTTATGTCCACTGAACATGCCACCTGACAATGGTGGGGGTGGGCTGCCATGTGCTGATCTTCCACAAAGATTGAGAACTGACTAGAAGCTGATGACGCCCCCCTTCTATCCCCGCTAAAATGTGAGTGGGGATACAAACTTGTTAGCTGTCTTCACCCCTGCTGGATTTTCTGAGGAGGTGCACTTGAAACTGATTTTTTAATAGGAGTAATGATCAGGAACAGTGTTTAAGACAAGAGTAGGCAAACTTTTTCTATAAAATGCCATACAATGAATATTTTACACTTTGCAAGCTATACTATTTCTACCACAACTACTCAAAAACAGTCAGAGAAAATACCAACCTTAAAGGAAGGAGCATAGCTGTGTTCCAATAAAAGTTTATTTACAAAAACAGGCAGAGAACTCGATTTGGCCTCCTGGCCATAATTGCCAAACCCTGCTTTAAAAGACTGTTTTAATAGGCAGAGACATATGGAGGCAGCATTTGGTTATCCCAGATCCCAACAAGCCCAGAGAGGGCTGATTTCTTAGAGAAGAATTTACAAAGCTGGATCAAACATGGACACTAAAAGGATAGGTAAGACTGGAACCCAGAACAATTCACCTCCTAATCCTGTTTTGTCCATCAGCAGTGGACCTGGAAGAACATAAAAGTTAAAAGCCTCCAATTGATGTAAGACACACACAAGAATTTAATTTAGGAGGGAATTGCAGTAAGAAATTTATCCTGGATTTCTATTACCCACTAGAGGCGCTTAGCTTTCTTAGAGTTGACCTTCATTTTCTTTTCCACTGTCTTCTGCCTTCCACACCCCTTGCCCAGGCTCATGAAAATGAAGCCCTTCCTCACTTTATGAAGACACCCCTTATAGATGAATGGCCACAGAAGGTAAATCCAGCTCTTCATACCATAAACCTCTTTTATAAGGTCTAATATATCTTGTCAAGAACACAACAGGGTGTGTGTGGGGAGATAACTGCACGGCCCTGAGCACTCCATCACTTGGAGATGGGAAACAGAAACAGTGACGACACTTAATTATTCCTGAAACCCAGTCCCAGCTCACATGCCTTTTGAAACAGTTGGGTTTCAGAGCCCTGTTCAGAAAGCTCGTTTTAAAAGATGAGGGAATCAAAGTGCAAGGGGAGGCCCTGAAATTCTGAAACCTGCAGTACTGGTTTCAGACCAATATGGGTTTGCTCTTTGAAGCCTGAAAAGGTAATGGGCTCTGGCCAACAGTGCTCTCACCACGGCCAGGTGGAAAGAATAATAACAATATAAGAGGTAGCAAACACTCAGTATTACCTTCTATGTACCAGGTACTGTTCTAAGTACTTTGTAACTATTTACTCATTTGATTCTTATGATGTAGATATTATTATGCACATTTTACAGATGAGGAAACTGAGGCACAGAAGTTAACTAGCTTTCTTCAAGCCACATAGTAAATGGCAGAACCTGGATTTAAAACCTAGGTATTCAGGTACTCCAAGTCATTCTCATAAGGGTTTATGATTTCAAGGCATTTCCTTCTACTATATCAACCCTACTGGCCTAGATGAAACCACTTCTGTCACTTCTCAAGATCAAGGAATGGAAGCCATCTACACACACAAGGTTCAAGTTAACATGTAGAAGCCCTGATGTGCTCCCACACCTAAGGTCAGGTACATTTCCCTAATGTCTAGTCACAAAGACATCTATAGGTTCAGGCCACTCTTTCTTCCTTCTTCTCTCCTGCCTTCCTGAAAATCTACAGATAATCTCACCCAATACACATAGTAAAGTACTTTATGGGCTAAGTACCTCTGGGCTACTAAAGGTGGAGAAATAATCCATCAGTCAAATCCATAAGCAACAGACCACTCAGCTTGCTCTAAGTCACCTTACGAGTTACATATCACTCTTTCCTATTTATCTACCAGTATCTAAGGGCCCTTGGTCCTAATAAAGGAACAGGCCCTGGGAAGAACCCAGTCATCCAAACCTGCACTCTTCTCTTTTCCACAGTATCCACCTGCATTTGTCCTTTTAATACTAATTCTATGATAGACAGGGAATAACTCCTCTTAAAATATGACTACTAACACTTTTCCAGCTACTACACAGGCAGGCTTTCTGCTGATTTCTACTGAAAGAGACTACGGCTCTGTACTTGCTGTTCTGCTAACTTGCCTGGGATCCAAGGAAGCCCAAACAAAACCAACGGGTTTGTAGTCTTGTGGTTTGTTTTCCAGCTCATGAGAGGCAAGAGGTGGCCATTGTCTTGCACTACAAGGACAGACCCTAAGCATAATTTTGCTAGCCAGTCACCATCTTGTTACCAGATTTGACCAAGTTTCTGAGTTCCAAGATACAATGCTACAATGACAATAAGGTCCAGATAAGATTTGGGGGCTCTCTACTTCAGAGACGCCCTTAATCCCATTCCTACCTAGAAAAGCACTATAATAGCTGTACTTCCAGGAGGGGGATGTGCAGCAATTAAGTTTAGAAATCACAAAAATCTCAAGAAACTCTAGTTTAGAGACTGTCATTAACTATTAGATGGCAGGGACTATGATTTTTGTACATTTGGTAGACTTTGAGGCTTTGGAAGTGTGCAATGATCTTTTCACATCTGGTGTGAATCAAATGCAAGCCTCACTTTCAACTTACTGCCAACCTCCTCATGCAAGTAGGTTCCTTTTCCCCCTAACTGCCTGCATTTGCAGAGACCAGTCACAGCTTTGAGTGTGAAAGCAAGGTTAAGCTTGCCCCTCAGTTTCCCCACACTCACCACATCAAGCTATTAAGATACCGAGTCAATGCTGTTCAAAAGTGAGGGTATTTGCCACAGTTTAACTGATCGTAGCCCTCACCCCACTGCCACGTTGGCTGGCAATACACAGGACAGAACAGCCTTGGTAGGGCAGGCAAAAGGCCCAGGTCCCATACATGCATGCATGCATGCATGCATGCATACATACCACATGCACACACACACACACGCACGCACACAATGGTTAGAATGAGACAGCCCTATTAAGCGGGACATTGATCTGGGAATATACAACTACTCGATCACGGCAAAAGGAATGTAGGGAATCGGAGCCTAGCGTTTGTACCGCAGCAAAAGCCGTTAAACTTAATCGAACGGCTCAGATGAAATCAGCTCCAGGAGGTGGCATAAAGGGAAGCGCACGTGAAGTCATGGGGACGGGAACTCCAGAGCTGTGGAGAAGGATGCCGGGACCAAACTTAAGTTGGAGAAGTAACACATGGCTCCACCGACTCTCCTCCATGCCCCTCCCCCTCCCCGTGCAGACATCCAGCGCCCACCAGTTCCTCGCTCCAGCGCCAGCCGTGCACAGGGCGCCCCCATCATGCGCCACTCACTCCTTCACATCTCGCTGCAACCCACTGCATCTTCCACCCACCCCCGTCCTCCGGGACACCTCTGCCCACTTTTCGGTTACGCCCCCAAAGCCAGCTTCCATCTGCCAGGACCCTCTGCTTACCTCCTGGTCGCGACTCCTTGCAAACTCTGTCCGGTGGTGTACCCCACGTTAACTGCTACTCGCCCTCACTCCCTCCGTCCTCGCAGACTTTGTGCGACCCCTATTCTCTTCCTTCGACCCCACCCACTTCGCTCTCATGCTTCTTCTCTTACCCCTCCCCCCGTCGCGTGCCCCCCCTCCCCCAACGGCTCCTCCCCCGGCACCCGCTCCAGGCCCCGCTCACCTGCGCGGCCACCCCCGTCCCGGCGCTGGTGCGGCTGCTGCAGCTGGAAGGGGACCGTGGCCCTGAGCGGCTGCAGCCCAGCCCGGGAGGAGCCGGCGGGGGCTGGGGGAGAGCAGCCCCGCCGGAGACCCCCGGCCCCTCCGCGCCCCGGCCCCCAGGCACCTCCGCCTCTGCCGCCCGCTGCAGCCCCCGCCATCGCCAGGCCGTCCACCCGCCTGCCTCGGCCCCACACCGAGCCCCACACAGCCCCCCAGCCCCCGCTGCGACTGCTTATCTGCCCTCCGGGGCGGAGACCTGCCCCCTCATCGCAGAGTGCTCATTGGCCTACGGATCCCCAGACCCCTCCTCCCAACGAATCCTCAGCTAACTCTTCCCTTTCCCGAGAATGATTGGACTATATGCCTAGCGTTCCTCCCCAAGACTCCACCCACATCCCCACCCTTGCCTGCTTTCCTAAGCCAAAGGGGCCGCTGATTGGTGAGCCCGGAAGAGGGCTGGGTCTTCGGCGCTACCAATAAAAAGACGTAGAAAAGGGGAGCGTCACACCCAGGCCCAGGTAGTATGCAAATATGATGTCACGTGACTTCGGACTGCACGGGGGCGGGGCCGGGTGTAGGTTGGAGTCTAGCACTAGCGAAATCACTATGGAGGGTAGGGAAGAGTGTCAAACTTCCAGCAGCTGAGTCCTGGCAAGCACACAGTGATCACTTCAAAAAGAGTTACTTTTGGTTTAACTAAAAAAAAAAAAAAATTAGTTTTGAATTTTCAGAAGCTCTCCGTGCTGCTTGCAAGATCCAAACTAAGATTCTACAAATTAATGCAAAGTTTGCATACATTTGCATGCGATTTGCATTATGTTCGTGCATTTAATGGCTACCGTGCCTCATGTGACACCCACATTTGTCTTTCTCCACGTTTCTAAGTCCCTATTTGGTGTTGGTCCAACCTAAAAGAACCCAGCTGCTATCCTGTAAATTAAATTGAGACTGAAAAGAAGCAGGAAATTTCCCTTCAGAGTCGTCCATTCCAAATCTAGCTCAGCAGAGTGGAAGGAACAAAGTGACTGAGAAAATTGCCCGTTTGCACAGTGACTCCATTAGGAAATCCTGGTCTCCCCAATTCAATGCTTTCTGACCTACAAGTTGAAATAAGACTGGATAGTCTCCACTGAAAAGGTATGCAGTTATGTAAATCATATGTAATACTTTATATGAAGACGTGAGAAAGAAAACAGCATTTGAATTACTATTAAAAAGTATTACTCTTCAAAAGAAAAAAAATCACTCTTGGTATCTGCTAACCATTTTGTTCTATATATGGAAAAAGCAGAAGGCAATCAACTCTGGACAGTCTGTGATAAGGGACTATCCAAATAATTGGATAATTCCCTCCAGATATATATTTAGCTATGAATTCTATTTTTAATCTTGCTACAGATTTATCTTTCTATTTCTGTTTTTTTGCCCAGTTTAATGTTAAAATTAAGGTATTCTCTAAAGTCATACTTACTAATCAAAGAAGGTAATCTGGGTGCATGCTACAAGGCAAGGAGAGGTCATTTGGTAATTAAATATTGAAAGCAGGTAATAACCAGAGTGGAAATTCAAGAGTTGGTTGAATATTCAAATCAGCCTACATGCACAGAACAAACTGAAGCAATGGAGCAGCTTGAAGGTTTGTTTTCTTCTTTGTTTTTGCAAAGACTATACTCTTGTAGATTTGAAGGATGATTCAAAATCTAATATTTGAAGTCTTTTTTTGATTGACTATTTGGGAAATGTTCTACTCCTTTTCCATGGAGAGAGAAACCAGAGGAAAATAGAAATGAACAAAAACTGATGAACTGATAAAAAATCTTGGGGTACACCCTTGTGACTCAGGCTCTTGAAATGCTGGCATGTGGACCATGCACAACTCAAAGACCCAGGTTCACGACAGGGAACTGGGGTAAAGAACCAAAAAATAAATAAAGAAGCTTGTTCCCCTTCCTTCCTTCCTTCCTTCAAATGCTTCTTCCTCCCCTTTCTTAAAACAACAAAACAACAACAACAACAACAACAAAACCCCTCAGTCTTTAGAAACTTAACTCAGTTTTTTTTTAAATATCTTGCAATTTATAAAGTTCCTCACCTCCAATTAGTTCAGTCTTCATACATATCTTTTTAATCCTCTTGACAATCTGGAAGAAAACCATGGATTCTTACTATGATGTATGTAGAGGTGAGTCCTTTGATTCCTAGTTCAAATCTCTATCTGATCTTATTGGACCACCCTGCCTCATGTCTTCATTAATAATGTCAGTAATACTAGACGTGAGCATTCACTGAGCTCCTTTCTCCATGCATCTTAAAGCACTGTGCAAGCATTTACATTTACTGTTTATGATCACACCTATGAGATGGTATAATCTTCACTGAGGCTTCAGAAAGAAGCACACAGCCCAGGTTATGAACACAGAAGGATTACTATTTATATTTTACGGAGAGTCTCAAAAGATGCAACTTGAGATACTAAAATTAACTTCTGTCTAGTAATTTATAGCTTTCACCTAGTCATCTCATTTAATTTTCATAATAAGTATGGAAGATAGAAATGTAGATGTTATTGACCCTCTTAAAGATGGCTAAGCCACAGATAACTTACCCAATATTGTCCTCTTAGTAAATAGCAGACCCAGAGCTTACATCCTACAGTTTTTTGACTCCAGATTCAACTACTTTCCCCGCCAACATTTGACTTCTAAACCAGTGACCTACTTGAGAGCCAAAGGGTGGGCTATTTGGTTTCTTGGTTTCTTGCCTGAAAAGTGATTCCATTTTAGGAGTCCTCAATGTGTAAACTCACTGGCAGTCTTAGGAGGTGATAATGGTATAGACTGAGCCAAACTGTGTGCGTGAAGTCAAAGTCTGGGATGAAGAATCTGGAAGCATGTGGGGCAAGTGTCTTCCTTTCATATAACAGAGCTACCCCTGCCCCATCAGCCTCACTGAATTATCCTAAAGCTAAAATGGCATGTTAGCAGTGCCCACCCTGGTGGAGCAGAGGTCGGGCATGGTCCACATGCATCCCAGGGGCCTGAGTTTATGTCTTGGGACCAGCGGCAACAACCAAGATGAACAACTACATAAAATAAATAAAATGTTCTCTCTCCTCTCCTTGTCTGTCTCTGCTCACCTTCATTCCTGCCTGCACCTTTCCTTAAAAAAAAAAAAAAAAAAAGATATGATAATGCATTCTTCGCTTGGAGAGAAGAATAACGTGGGTGACCCTAAGAACCTGGGTTTAAATTTTGTTCCCAAGCTGAGGAACCAGGAATTGAGGACCTGGATAGTAGAGAAGGAGCCAATGGAGGTAACTCAGCAACAGAATTAGATCTTCGTGTTCAGAGAGTCATGGTCCATCCTGATAAGTTACTGGCAAAGACATTAAAGCCGACCCTAGCTGAAGAGTAAGAAGGCAGGCATGCATAGGAAAAGCCAGGCCCCTCCTGACCAGGTATCAAGCCAAACCAGCTGTCTCTTATTCCTTTCTCTATCGCTGATAGCTTCTCCCGGCATGGGCACCATGAAGATCAACCCCTGTCTGTTTCCTCCAATAAAAGAAGCCACAGCTGGTGGGAGGCTGTGCACTGCTAAGAGAGATACCTTAGTTTCCAGAGCATTTTTCAGTTTGCAAGAAAAGCTTTGTCGCTGACCCCACTACCATCCTTGTCCATATGACCATCATTAATTCACTCATCACAAATTTATTAAAATAGCCACTCTATTCAAGACAAAGAGGCACTAAGGAGGAACAATACTGTTTAGAGACATGATCCCTACCCTGGAGTTCACAGAGTAGGAACATTTGAAGTCTGTAGGCCAAAGTGGCACTGGGCTACACGGTGTCCCAGTTGAGATATGATCTGGTTCCTGCTTTCAGGAACTTTGGGTCAGAGACACTCAAAAGCACCAAAAATGGAACATTATATACCAAGCATATCAACAAGTTTTTCATCTACGAGAGAGTGATTTGCCCTAGAGTGTTCCAACAGCGAACACTCAGCCCCTTGATCCTAGCCCACTCTTAGGATGTCCACCTCTGTCACAAATAAATGAAGACTCAAGGAACCAGAGTTGTTTTCACTATGGGTAGGAGTCAGAGGTATAGCCACACCCCCAGTAGTCGCTAACAAGCCTGCGGTCTTAGAAGCCATGGAAGCGCTACCAAGGACAAAGGCTGTGGGGAATTCTGGCCGACCAGACGCTCAGCAGGGAGGCCTTATCCTACGGGCTACTGAATTCTGAGGAGGCTGGGGTTATCTTAGCCAAGAGAAGCTTTCCAGCTCTAAAGACACTCTCCAGGCCTACTTCCAGGGCTCCTTGACCCGCACGCAACCTGTGTCACCTTTATGCTGCACAAACCAACACGAATGAGACTTCCACACAACTGTTTCTACCCTCCTCCCCAAATATGGTACTCAGCAGCAATTGTTCAGAAGAGAGTAGAACAGTCTCCATATTCCTGGGTGCCTGGGGGACTCTCAGTGAACATCCCGGTAAATGTCTAAGTGCTCACATCTTTGCCCCAGGTTCCAAAATAACAAAACAGAAATTAAGATGACGCAGACACACCATGTCCCTTTCGACCTACCTCCTTTCTGCCTCTGTCTGAAATGTCAGGCCCAGCTCCTCAGGGAATGAGATCCTGAGGAAATGGGGTCAGAACTGAGGAGCAGAGCAGCCAGAGGAGGACTGGGAAGGCAGGTTGAGGGAATGAATGAGGTTATGGGAACAGAATAGGGAGGGGGTCCTAGCACTCAACACCTCTCACACTGGAGGCGCCCTCTCCCCGTACCCCTTCCTTCTGACTCTCCAGGCAACCAGATGGCCTGGATTTTAACCTTAGGGACTTTTCCTGACACATTTTGTCCCTCGCTAGGGCCCACCACTTTCTGGCTTCTGGCTTAGTTATCTCACTTGTCTGTTCTCCTTCATTTAGACTGGTTATGTTGGCTCCTTACTACTTCTTTTCCTATCCGTGACTAAACTGCAGCCTTTTAAAAATGAAAATTTGTTGGTGAGCCCTGGTGGAACAGAGGTTAGGCCAGTCACCTCTGAAGGAGCAAGCCACATATCCTGGGTTCAAATCCTGGGTCCTGGGGGAAACAACCAGTGTGAACAACTAAATAAAAATCAAATAAAGGTGCTTCCTCCTCCTTTCTCTCCCTGCCTGCCTACCTGCTTGCCTTTCTTTCTGTCTGCATATTTCCTTAAAAAAAAAATGAAAGAAAGAAAATTCCTGGTACACCCTGGTGGCTCAGGTGTTAAGCCTGTGGCTGTGGGGCATTCTCCATGCAAAGTCCAAGGACCGGGTTCCAGACCCTGGGGAGGGAGAAGGAAACAACCAAGCAGGACTATATAAATAAATACAGTGCTTCTTCCTCCTCTCTCTTTTGCCTGCTTGCCTAGTGGCCTTCTTCCTTCCTCAAAAAAAAAAAAAGTAAATAAAAATGAAGATTCCTCATCCTTAACAATAAAGCCTAGTTTGAAAGTCTTAAGACAGTTAAAGGATATATGTGGGATCACTGACATCAAAGTTTTAGAATATTGGGCCTCGGTGGCATTCCATGAAAAAATATAGATTTAAAAAAAAAAAAAAAAAAGAATTGAAAGAGACATTAGGAACTATAGGTAATTCAGCCCTTATTTACACATCGAAAAATAAATTTCCCAGACACGGGTCGAAGACCAGGACATTTGCCTCTCATTTAGTCCTGTCATAAAACATGAATAATTTCTCAAAGAATTTCAGTGGAATACTAGTCAGCAAGGGAAAGAAGTACTGATATATGCTGTAGCACCCATGGGCCTTAAATACTTTGTGCTAAGTGAAAGAATCCAGATGCAAAAGCCCACATATTGTATGATTCTATGTATATGAAAGGTTCAGAAAAGTCCATTTTATAGACAGAAAGCAGAGCAGAGGTTGCCGAGAGCTGGGAGCAGAAGCATAGTGCAAACAGGCACAACAGGAAATTTTTAGGTGACAGAAATGTTCTAAAACTGGAATGTGGTGAAGGTTGTGTAGCTCTGTAAATTGACTAAAATCCTAGAAGTATATATGTACAATGAGGGAACTTTATGGTGTATACATTATACTTTAATCAAGCTGTTTCAAAAAAAAAAAAGGGATTTATATAATGAATGTGAGATCCAAGATGTATAGCAGACCCTGTCCATCTTTTAAGGGCATGTCCCAGTAAAGAAATACCAATCCCCATCCTCTCTCCAAAATCTCACTGTGAGAGAGAGGTTTGACCCTCTTCAGCCTATGGAATACCCAAGACGGCATTTCTCAGCAGAAAAAAAAGCCCCCCAACTCTATAGAAGCGTCTACAGTGAACAGGTGTGATTTGGTCATCACTGATTACTACCCTTAGTGCTGTGCCCAGGATGCAGATGGTGTTTCACTCAAAACGGATTAAAACAAGTTCTAGTTCTGCAGCCTCAGGTGATTATGGGCACCACGGGGAACCACCTGATTTCTAGAGCAGCACCTCAGTGGGAACAGTTTGCATCCCCTACACCCAACCTTCCCAGGCCCTGTCAGAGATCAAAGTCTTTGGAGAAATGTTGGTTAAGTACATTCCCAGGAGATGGTGAAGCCAAAAGGCCTATTTGTTTCAGCCCCCTTTGGATTTTTCTCTTCTTCACTGTTGTTCCCAATTACCTCGTCAAAGCCGTCTCACAGATGCAGCTACCCCTCTGATGCCCTATCAGTCTCCATGTGAGTCCACAGCCAGTCTGTCTTCCCCTCCTGCCATGCACCCAACCAAGTGTGGGAGAATTGAATGCAAAGGTATCATAACTGTAACTCAGGGAGGACTGGTTTAAAAAGTGCTCTGTAGTATGATTTCCTTTTGACCCAGGGGAAAGGCTCCAGGGTTTCTTTTCAGAGCCAAAAATATTATCTATAAAGGGCTTTTGTGAGAGATAATTGCAAAATATCACTGATTCTTTTTTGTTTTTTCTCTTTTAGAGGAAGAAAGGCAGCAGACTGCAAGGGAAAAGAAGAAGAAGCATTTTGTTTTATTGACTTAGCTGTTCATTTCAGTTGCTTCCCAGGTCCCCTGCCACAAACCCAGGGCCTTGGGCTGTATGTGGACTGTGCTCAGGCACGAAGTTGACAATGGAATTACCAGACACATCAACTTTGATTCTTACTCAATTTTCTTTTTGCTCTTTAGTAAATGAGTTTCCCCCTCCGTACAATTCTTTTTTTTTTGTTTGTTTGTTTTCCCTCATCGTCTGCTTTAACTTCCTTTAACCTCACTTCCTCAAATGACCTTGAAAGACACTAATGACTCCTTTAGGATTTAGGTATTCAGTTGGTAGCCCATTGTTGTGCTTAAGGCGTTAATCGTTGCTCCTAAGTCATTGCATACCTGTTGGTCCTTTCTGGCCAGTTCTGAGCAAGGGGACCCATTTGCTCTGCTCTTTTTGTCAGCAGCTGGTGCAAGCCACTGCATCCAGGAATGTCAAGTCAATGTTGCTTATTTAATCATGTGAATGCTTCTCTTACTACCATTTCTCATTTCTGAAAGTTGGGTGATAAGCTCTGTGTCTGAAAGGGGGAAGGGCTCCAGGTTTTGTGAGGCCTACCACGGCCTGATTACATCCTGTCCACTTCTTTGTCCCTGACTAGACAAGGTGACGATGTCCTGGTTTTTCCTGTGGATAACCTGCACCCAGCATGTCTACTCCACAAGATGGCTTAAGCTCAATAAAATGTCCCTGGCAGTCAAATCTCTATCTAATGAAAAAGTTCCCAAGGGCTGGATTAACCCTCCTTCCATTTAGTAACTGGATAGCACTTAGAATAGTGCTCCTTGATGAGGAGGTGGTTTCTCCTGCTGTGCATGGTGGAGCGTGAGGGTTGTGTGTCTGGAAGTCCCCAATGGCTCAATGCCTTGAGAAGTTGTGTTTTTGTGCAATGGGAGGTCCTGGAATGTTACTGTACATTCCACCAGTGGCCTCTGTGACCTCTGCTTCCATTCAACTTGGACAAAATCCTAGTATGTCTACAAAGTAGCCTGTATTCTGCTGGGGTAGGAAGCGTCTTGGCATTGCTTCTTCCATGCTACTCTGGATAATATCACACAAGGTGGCACCTTCCTTACAAGTTCCACCCAGAAGCTCTATCCAATTATCTGACCACCTGGGTGTTTGCTCAGAATGTCAAGCCAGGGTTTAGGTACCGATCCTGCCAATTTCTGGGCTCTAGATATCCAGTTCTGAGTTATTCCCAAAGCAGATTATAAATCCTGGAATCCCTGAACCAATGGTGGGTCTGCATTCCTCAGAACAGTACAAGAATCCATGTTACTGGGAAACAGTAACGTCAGAGCCAGAGTCCAGGGAAGACGGAATATAATTGGACTGCTATAGATATGGGAGAAAGTTTTCACTTATTTGCTGCTTACGATAGGCTAAGTGGTTTGCACACATCATTTTAAGTAATCCTCATGACTACCCTCTACAGTAGGTGTAATTATTCCCATTTCACAGGAGGAAAAACAGACTCAGAGAGGTTAGGAAACTTGTTAAGTTTATATAGCAAGACGTGACAGGTCTACCTGCTTTCAAAGAGCGCGTGAGTCCTGGAGGGCTCAGGGGACTAGGTCAAAGGGATGCAGACCTAGAGGTCTACTCCTGACTCAAGGACTCAGGTCAGGATTAGTAATGCAGGCCAGATGAGTCATTGCATAACCCACTCCCCTTGCTCCCAGTCACACCCCACCCCCACCCCGACTCTAAACTCTCTGCAACTCTGGTTTTGTTTATATTGTAGGGAAGCAGTGCTCAGAAATTATGGATTTGAGTCTGGCAGTTTCCAGCTGTTCCTGGTGTGGGACTTGAATATTTTTGGAACTTTTCTTTGGCAAAAGCATGTCTCTCTTCCAGTGGACTAACATAGGACCATTCCCTTTCTCCAAGTCCCCTATCTGGAGGGACGAGAGACTGACGGAAGCTGGGGGATTTCCACTAAGGAGAAACCAGAGATGAAAGGAGGTAGAGGGTGGCGCTGCCCTTTAAGAAAGACTGCTAGAACTCTAGCCTGTGCCAGGTAAAGTGAGAAAGCTCTTTGTGGGGTCAAAAGAGAAGCTGTAAGAGAAGGTTATAGGGAGACTTGGCAGAAGACGATGGGAAAAAGGTATAAACTTATCCAGGACTGAAAGTGTACTTCTCGTTCTGAAACCACCAAAATCAAAAGTGAAAGGGACTCACCCCTTGATTCTGTCTTCCCACCTCTGGGTGGGGCAGCCAAATGAGGGGAACTCTTGCTGGACTGTGCTCTCCGTTGCCAGAAAGCGCTGGCTGCCCTGACTGCCCAGCCTGCCAGAGCACTGCTGGAAGGAGCGACTGACCCCTGAGTTTGGTTGATAAATGATGGGCATCCCTGCCTGCTGCCCATTTTCTCTTTGCTCTCTGCTTCGTTTGCAGTCTTCTGCCTGGCAGGGAGCCCCAGAGTAGGGGTGGGGGAGAAGGATCCTCTAGTCAGTGTTTAATATTCAGTGATTTATAGGCTGCTGGAGG
The DNA here is from genome assembly GCA_004363575.1 of Solenodon paradoxus. Classification (NCBI taxonomy): domain Eukaryota; kingdom Metazoa; phylum Chordata; class Mammalia; order Eulipotyphla; family Solenodontidae; genus Solenodon; species Solenodon paradoxus. The sequence goes on along the minus strand of RJWH01001344.1, from coordinate 184,854 downwards.
GGAGGAGGGACACAGAGAGGGGGAGCCCCTGGGACTAGTTTCCATGACACACCAGCACACCATTGACAAAGTCGCTGTATCTACTTTCTTGTTATCTGTGCCTTCAGGCCCAGTATTAGGACACATTATAGATCTCACCCGTCCTGGAGCCCCAAATTCTGGTGCTATCTAGGATGAGATGAGAGAAACTGGCTGGAATGAGGTCTACGGACATATGTTCAAATCCTCAATCTTAAAGTTCCACCCTGGTGGTCAGGTAACTCAGTAATTCTTTTTGGAGGATTTTTTTTTTTTTTTAATGTATAAGAATTCTTTTGAACCCACTATGGCTCCAAGAAAAATGATTTGAAATGTTCCAGCTTTAAGGACCCAGGGGGGTTAAGTGCCAGGGATGGAAGGCTAAATGCCAGGGATGCTGGTTGCAGGAATTCTTGGGACTGGGGCTAATGGCTTCCCTGCTGTGGGCCCAGGAATACCAGGCCCAGTCTCTGGTTGCCCTGAGAGATGCAGCCATTTTTACTTCTGATTAAAGGGTACCACCTTCTGGGATTTTCCCTTCTCTGATGAAAACTAGAGTAAAATAGGCCCAAGGGACCAACAAGTCTTGTGTCCAAGTGTCTGGGGGGTATTGAGGGAGATAACAATGTGAAGTAGGGTGAGATTAAGGCTTTATATTCTTTTAAATTTTTGTCCCTGCTGGCAGAAAAAGGATGAATTTGTGAGAGCCTGGTAATTACCCTTTATTAGGATGATCTCAAAGGTCAAGGGATGGGCCATGAATAGCCCTAATGTTCCTGAAACAGTTCATTGTATAACTATTGTCTATGTGTAAAGAAACCCTTCTTGATCCTATTCAGACTTCTTTTTTTGGCCCCTGGGGTTTCCCAAGTGAATAATTGCATACCACCTTAACCCCAGACCCAAGTTTACTTCCTTTAACTTTTAACAACAAAATTGCTCAATATACATTCCTTGAATCCCTACTGTGTGTTGGGAATTGTGCTGGGAGCTGGAGGCATAGAGATGAGCATGGTCTCTTTGGGGGACCCACAGTCTCCTGGTCAAAAGATTTTCCTTCTCCCTGACTTTTTGGAATTGGACAAACAAATCTGCATTGATCCCCTTTGCATGCATATATATATATGTATGTATATATATATATATGTATATATATCACACACATATATATATACTTTTTTTTTTTTTTTTTTAAGGAAAGGTACAGAAAGGAATGAAGGCAAGTAGGCAGACAGGAAGAGAAAGGAGGAAGAGGCATTTATTTATTTTATCTAATTTTTCAACTTAGCTGTTCCCTCTGGTCACAAACCAGAGTCCTTGGGATTTATGTGGAGTGTGTCTACTGGAAGCAGTGAACTTATCCACTAAGCCATCAGGGCACTTAATACAGGGATCATGCCCACAATCTTTACAATTTGATCTCAGATGATCACCTCCGCTTTTCCATTGATCAGTTTAGATGAATTTCTCTGGGCTCTGATATGTCTTACTTGGCACAACAGTTCACATAGGAATGCTAAATGACTGTGCATACAAGGGGAACACTCCCTTTTCAACTTCCTTCACTTAATATCTAGGAGCAATAACTCCTAGAGTGCTTACTGAGTACAAGGTCGCGTGCTCAGTGCTGAGGATGCAATAGTGGCCCAGACTGGAAGCTTCCCTCGGGGAACCTACAATCTAGGGCATGTGTTGGGTATAGAGAGAAGGCAAGGAATCCAAACAGTTGTACAAACAAAGATATAATTACAAACTGAAACAAGTGCTATTAAGAAAAGTACTGGTGCAAACAGGGTATAGATATGAATGGGGGTCTTGCTCTAGTCTGGATGCCTCAAGGAAGAGTTCCCTGAGAGGATGACATTTGCCCTGAGAGCTGAGGGAGCAGTGGAAATAGATGAAGAAGAATACAGGGAAGAACGTTCCAGGCAGAGTAAAGAGTATCTGCAAAGCTCCTGAGGTGGCAGGAACCAATGTCCTGCAGAATTGCAGGAAGACAAATGTGTCTGCGGTATGCAGAGTGAGGTTGTGCAGGATGGGTTGGAGAGTCGGTGTGAGCACAGACCATGCCGGACACTGTGAGCCAGGTAAGCATTTCATTCTTTACCCTACAGAGGCCCATGGAACAAAAGTCTTCACCCCGTTTTCCAATGCTGTTTATACTGGTCTTGCAGGAGGATGGTAATGAAGGTCTGAACGGCTAGAATTTTCCCAGTGTCCTGGCACGGTGCATCTCTGCCTGGCTGGCACTGGGGAGGCCCCTAAGAGATGAGCGAGCTGTAGCCCAGCAAACTTCAGTCAAGGGACAGCCTCTGCCAGGGTGGATAGAGGGGTAGGGGTAGAGGGTGGGTGGAGTGCTTTGCCTGAGGTATCAGCTCCACAGTGACATTTGGAACAGCCCCAAGACTATGGCTCTTGTTCTTAGATAAACTCTATCATGTGTACCCCCATTCAAATGGTCTGCTGACCCTGCCACCCCTCCTACAGCAGCTGTGCTCCCCACCCAATCTGAGGAGAGCCTCTAGATAAGAACTCTGACTCTGCCTAGAACCTGGGGGCTTGTCCTACTAAGTTCAGGCCTCAGTACTACCTGGAACCAGAATGGATAGTCTTCCAGAGGTGCTAATGGATGCCATGGGAGAAGAGGGTCTTAATGATCTGATCCAGCCTTTCTGAAGCCCTCTTTCCTTCCAGTCCTATCTTGGGAGAATGTGGCTTGGTGTAGTGACATCTGCTGGCAAGGCTAGGCAGGTAAGGAAATGACCAGACAGAAGCCCACTCATCCTTACGTAATTTTCGAACTCATTAGAAAAGCCTCTTTAACCCCTGAGATTGGATTGGAGTCAATAATTCAGTTGCTTTGAGCAAGACTGAGAAGTCCAAGGTTGTGGGTTTGGACTATTACATTCTGATTGGCCTTAAATGGAGAAGTATTTGTCTTGGTGGTAGCTCGCATCCCTCACCGTGGCCAGTTGATTCACATTTGGGTACAGCCAGTCACGAGGGAGATTAGGTAATGTGTGATGTGTAAAATGACTCAGAGGGACACATTCCTAGCACCCAACCCTGGGGAAGCATCTCCCCATGAGCAAAACCCACAGCACCACCAGCAGAGAAAGGGAGGGGCCTACGTGGGACTCCCATGCTCACAGCCATTGCAGCCCACTGAGTTCCAGACACAGGACCAGGGCCAGTGAGAGCCGGACCAGCACTGGGCCACTAGGCCTCAGTAAGGAAAAACAATTCAATATGGGCAAATGGGGATCCTAAGAAGCAGTGAAGCAAAATATCATCATATGCATTCCGTGTGCAAACTTGCCAAGAGGAGCACAAGCAGAACCCGGATGTTTAGTCAACGCACAAGCAGAACCCGGATGTTCAGTCAACGTCTCAGAGTTTTCTAAGAAGTGCTCAGAGAGGTGGAAGACCATGTCTGCTCAAGAGAAAGAAAAATTTGAAGACATGGCCAAGTCTGGACAAGGCCCATTATGAAAGAGAACTGAAAACTATATCCCTCCTAAAGGGGAAACAAAAGAGAAATTCAAGGATTCCAATACACCCCAGAGGTCTCTTTCGAACTTTTTCTTGTTTTATTCGGAGTATTGCCCCAAAATCAGAGAACATCTTGGCCTTTTCATTGGTGATATTGCAAAAACTGATGTGGACTAACGGCTGCGGATGACAAGCAGGCTTATGAAAAAGCTGCTGAGCTGAAAGAGTAGTGCAAAGAGGATATCACTGCATATAGAGCTAATGGGAAGCCTGATGCAACAAAAAGGGCGTTAGTTGTCAAGTCTGAGAAGAGCAAAGAAAAAGAAGAGGAGGAAGACGAGGAAGATGAAGAGAATGAGGAAGAGGAAGATGATGATGAAGTTCTAGTGTGTTTTTTTTTTTTCCTTATCTATAAAGTATTTATCCCATCTGTACACAACTCACTCCTTTTATTTTATTCTTTAAAGGATAGATGCAGGCAGGAATGACAGTAAGTAGGCAGACAGGAAGAGGGAGAAAGAATGTGGGTATGCGGCCTGCATCCCTTGGAGGCAACTGACCCACTAACATTCCACCAGGGTGTGCTGCAAGATTTAGTTTTTTAAGGAAAGGTGCAGGCAGGAATGAAGGTAAGTAGAGGCAGGCAGGAAGAAAGAGGAGGAAGCAGCATTTATTCTATTTAGTTGTTCATCTTGGTTGTCACTCCCACCCCACCCTCCAGCTCTAGGTCTCGAATCTAGGTCCTTGGGATATATATCCGGTGGCCTTATCTGCTAGTCCACCAGGGCATGCCACAAGATTTTATTAAGTGGGTACACCCTGGTGGAGTAGTGGTTTGGTCAAATACCTCTGACTGAAGTGCAGAGTAGTGCAAAGAGGATATCACTGCATATAGAGCTAATGGGAAGCCTGATGCAACAAAAAGGGAGTTAGTTGTCAAGTCTGAGAAGAGCAAAGAAAAAGAAGAGGAGGAAGACGAGGAAGATGAAGAGAATGAGGAAGAGGAAGATGATGATGAAGTTCTAGTCCCAAGGACCTGGGTTCATGCCCCAAGCTGAGAAGAACAACTAAGGTGTACAACTAAATAAAAATAAAGCACTCATTCCTCCTCTCTTTCCTCCTGCTTGCCTGCCTATCACCTTCATTCTGACCTTCACCTTAGTTAAAAAAAAAAAAAAGATTTTATTACGTGGTAAACACTCAGTTCTGGGAACAGGGTCTTAACATTGGCACTCTCATACATCGACATTAATTTGGCCAAGCCAGTTTTGGCAGAAGAAATAAGGCAACATATAATAGCTAGAAATGAAAGCAGGAGAGAGCTGTAGATACCTGCAGACACTCATGCAGCATTATCTGATACAGAAGCCCCTCAATAACGTCACACAGGGGAATGCAAGCACATTATGTCACAGGACCACAATGCAATGTCAGAGAGTGGTTTCAAAAGGAATTAAGAAGACTATAAGAAACGTGGGAGATGTTTAGAATCAGCAACTATGAAATTTCCTGTAAACAGTGAGTGAGTCTATAAAAATGTGCATATATAAAAGAACATATGCATGTGGGAAGAATTTGAAGACAATATACAAAAAATAGTAGCTTTGTGGCATTGGTGAGATTAAGGATGTGTTTTCTTAAAGATGTATTCTGTGCTATACTGGGTTAATACTTTTTGCAAAAGTGGAGGGGATTGGAGCGGTGGAAATAACACACCTCAAACACCCTCCTGCACACATCTGTCCTAAACAGTCAGCTCTAGGAGAAGGGCCACAGCCATTTATTCACAGAAGACACTCAGGTGTACACTATGCCCAATGCCTAGCAGTTAGCAGAGACCCAATAAATGTTTACTGAATGAATTAAAGAAAATGCCTACAGCTTACAGTCTCAACTCATGATCACTGGGTCCATTCTATCCCAGGAATAAAGAGGAATTTGGTTTGAAAAAATGAAGGCCCATTCATAATGGCAGTCCCCCGGTCTTGATAAGTGGATTTGGGCATGGAGAACCCAGGAGAGACAGTCTGTTAAAGCAAACCCAATTACCACCCAGGAACATATGCTACCCTGAGGCCTCTGCTGCCATAACAACGTCGTGTAACTATATCTACAGCCCTGGAGGGCTTTGGCCTTGTCAAATATAGAAAAGGATGTCTTCATCACACAACAGCTTTGTGCTCAGACTCACTTCCCTAGAGAGCCCGAATCTGGGAAGAGAGGTGGTGAAGTGGAGGAAGGGGGAGATGAAGGGCCAAGAGTGGGAGAAGAACTGCTATTGAATCAGGATCAGAGTGATTTTTTAAAAGCAATTTTCAAAACGTGGTTATTTGACTGTTTAGTTTTGGTGGTTATTTATAACCCGGGCTGCAGAGGCGGGAGCTGTGCCTGAGCCTGCTGGGATCTGTCCAATGCCTTTCCCCCGGGTGAGACTGGGGGTGGGGATGGATAAGGGTGACACAAGAGCAAAGTAACAAGTGGCCACCAATATAAGAGAAGTTCCAAGACATTTCCAGCAAGATGAAGAAAAGAGGGACCATACATGATTGTGTCAACCCTATTTTTAAGGCAGCTATAAGTGAATATTTTAACATAAATTATAGTCCCGTCAGCAACCTCTATGGTTCTCCTAAAGGGATAGAGACTATAGAGACTAGGCCAATATTTTCACTCATTATTTATGAGACTGGCCTGGCTACACTCACATTGTCTTTAAAAGGTCAAGGCATGCTTCCCCCACCTTACAGGACAGTTAATCTGCACACAGAAGAAACTGCTGTTCTTAACCCCTCCTAGGCACATCATTGGTCAAAAGGAGGCTTTAGAGGAGAGAGGATGTTGGTTTTATGCAAAGACTGAGCCAACACCTGGCAGTGGCCACCCCGTTTACTAAGTCCTTTAGATGCCAGGCAGTAAGGGAGAAGCTGGAGACAGTGTGGCCAGCCAGGCCAGGCTCCCAACCTCCAGCAGCTCCCAGGCCTTTGAAGCAAACAACAAACAACTGCACTTTGTTTTCAAATATGGTACCTATCATTTTACTGGCAAAAGGAGTATTTGAAAAGAAATTAAGAGATCTTTTAGGGAGCACACACATGTTAACTAAGGAGACAAGATACCGATACAAGAATAAAAATGCACAAGGACGGACACATGAATGACTGTCCCAGGACCCCAGCTCTTCAACCCTCCTCATCACTGGGTAAGGGCATTTGGCAGCATTCTACCATCTCCTTCCTCTCTGATCAGGCCCCTCACAGCTTCCAGAAAGAGCTGTCTAAAGTGCAACTCTGGTCATGAGGCTCCTCTGCTTAAAATCCTTTGGCATCCCCACCACCTCCATTTCAGGCTCCTTCGCAGGGATTTCAAGGCTCTGGATGAATTGTTTCTCAAAACCAGCCTTGTATCCGCTTTTGGCAGTCACTCCAACTCCACCAGGCTTTTGTCATCCCACACGCAATGATGCTCCGCACCTCTGTACTCTGGCAATGCTGTCCCCTTGAATGGAAAGCCCCTATTCTCCTTGTCTCTTGGCAAACATATTTGTCTTCTGAAATTCTGCTCTTACTTCACTTCTTCTATGAAGCCTTTCCTAAGCCCTCCAAACAAAACACTGCACTTCCTTTGTACCACTTCTGAATCTTGCTCATCCTTTTACTTTCCCATTAATAGTGTTTTGGAACAACAAGTGTTCTAGTCTGGGGAACAGTGTTTTGTCCATATTGGTGTCACTTAATGCCAGTATATAACATCTGAGCAATCACTGTGTCTCCTGAGCTGAAGTGAAGTTGAACAGACAAAAGCAACCAACCATTATGACTATGTAAAGATATAGTCACAAACATCAGGGTGTCATAACTGTGGCTAGGATGACTAGAAGTATAAATATTAATAACAACAGCCATTGTAAGTTGTGCACTTAACTCTGTTAGTATTCATCTCCTTTAATCCTTACAAAACTCTCTGAGGTGGTGCTCAGTGTCTCTGCTTCAAGATGAGAAAAAGGAGGCATGGATACATTTTAAAACTTGTCCAAGAGCAATGCAAATTGAAAGGGGCAGAGCTGAAATTCACATCCAGACTTGACATCGAAACCCTGTATTGGACATGAGGTGAGCTGATGAATAAAATAAATAGGCATTAGTTCCTATTATTTGCGTGGGAAGGAAAGAATGGGACATCTATCAAGTTGTATAAGAAAAAGTATAAATATAGCAGTAAGTGCAAAATAAAGTAATCACCCTGCCCTACTACCCGAGAACGAAACCAGGAAGCGCACCCTGGTGGTTCAGGCATTATGTTGGTGACTGGGAGGTAGTCTAATGACTAGTCTAATGAAGTCTAATGACACTGGTCCCCAGGGTCAAGGCAGGGGAAGAACAACAAAACCAAGCAAATAAAATAATAATAAATAAATGCTTCTCTTTCTTCCTGCCTGCCTTGCTTTAAAAAACAAAAAAATCAGGAAAGACTTTCTGAAGAAAGTGCATTTTAAGAAAGACGGGGCGATGTATCTAGACAGGAAAAAAAGCCTGTGGGAAAGTGAAAAAACGGATGGAGCAGTGGACTCACCTGTGAGAAATCTGGCAGATGAGAGGGGACAGGAGAGCAACTGGCCAAAGGTTTTAAAACCAGTATCAGTTCCTGTTTCAAGAGCTAACTGTGTTATATATAATGAAAGTGTCAAAGTAAAATAAAGTATATTTGGTTCAAAAAAGAAAGAATTTTTTTTTAGAATTCCCCCTTTCCATTTTAATATACCTAGCTGTTTTTCTTAAGTACACATTTTCCTTATGATCATATTTCTATGCTACTGGTGTTAGTTTTTCATCTTTCCACCAGAGTGTACGCTTTCCAAGGACAGGAGTCGAATCCAAATGAAACTGTAGACTATTTTATGTCAGCTGCAGTGTTTGAAAATCCAGTGTAAGAGGCGAACTAATGCGAACATCTGTAATGCTGGTATTTGTATGATAAACAGTTAAGATCTTATGGTAAAATAGTAATTTCCAGGGAGGGTAAAATACTAATTTCCTCATCTTTGAGTGCTCTATATACAGAGACAGTGATAAACTGAAGATATTCTGATTGTCTATCAAGCATTTACTGAGGACAGACAACTATTAAGAATGTAGGAAAGAGGCGTGCCCTGGTGGAGTAGTGATCAGGTCACATACTCCTGGGATCAAGCCCCAGGTCTGGGGGGAAACAACCAGTGTGAACAACTACATAAAAATCAAATGAAGTGCTGCTTCCTTCTCTCTCTAACTGTCTGCTTGTCTACTACTCGCTTTCATTCCTTCCTGCACTTTAACTTTAAAAAAAAAAAAAAGAAAGTGAGGTAACGGCACTTCCTCAGCGCAGGCCACATACATCCCAAGGTCCTGGGTTCAAGATCCCAGGCAGGGGGTGGGGTGGACAACCAGTGTGAACTACTAAAGAAAATCAAGTGCTCCTTCCTCCTCTCTCTTCCTGCCTGCCTGCCCACTCCCCTCCATTCCTGCACCTTTCCTTAACAAAACAAAAAAATTCCTTATTATTAGTCAGGGAGCCAGGATATCTGAGAGTGACCTCAGGAACACACCACCAGTAAATGCAAGATAACAGTAATTGTGTAAAATTAAATGCTTAAGTGCTGCAGGGATACAAAAGAAGACAATCAAGCCTTTCTCAAATAAGGTCTTATGTCCATTTCAACCTAAGCCGTTTATTCAAAGTCATTTATACAAAACACTAAAAGTTAAATAATAATTACGAAAAGCTGTCTGTGTTAAAGATGACCCGGGATGTCTCCAAGAGCGCAGCTAAGCCAGAACGCTTCAGAGTACTACTGTTTAGCATCTCAATGAGATGTTTACCTTCTTTTAGCTTTACTGAAGGCGGGATGGGGTAAAGTAATCTCCAATATAGCTGGTCTCAGATCAGTCTGGGCTGCAGGACCCTAACTTAATGACCGACTTTGCCAGGATCCCTAACAGTAACTCTGGGCGAAGCCTTGTTCCTCGCAAGACTTCCTCTAACGTGGTTAAATCCTAAACGCCTGCTCTTCACGTCCCAGTCTTTCATGGCTCTTCTTCCAGCCTTATATACTCGCCCACCCCCTTCCCAGGGTCTCTGGAAGTAGGCCTCTAGTACTTAAACATCCACGTCTTTTCGAACCTCGGTTTTCCTTCCTCTCCCAACTCGGGGCTCAAGCACCTGGGTTTCCGGAGGTCATCTGGGCTCAACGAGGTTTAACGCTTCTCCGACACTGGCACTGCACCCTGCCCCTGGCCCCAGCCCCAGGGTCACCCAGAGCGTTCAGACCCGAACGTCAGGGGGAACATGAGCGCTCACCGCAGAGCTAAACTGAGAATTCTTTGTAGCTACAGCTTTTGGAGAATGGTTTTGCCTCCGTCCGCGATGTGAACGGCTAACTTATTTGCTGTTCGCTAAGGGCAAGGACGATGTCTCCTCTACCAGTTAAGAAACGTGCTGATGGACTCTACCCTTTTCGTTACTCTTACAGCCTCGGTGACTATCACTTTGACACAGAAGCTGGCTCTTAAAATAGTTTCCTAAGCAAAACGCCATCCCCAACTTTTGACTTATGTGACCAACAAAAAAGTCCTTTAGTCAAATAGGCAACGGAGGGGTTAAATTTCAGCAACCTGATGGATTCTGGGGTTTCCTTCCCTCGACTCTAGAAATTAAAACGATTGGGAAGGCTAATTTGCCCAAAGTAAAGATGAGAACCTTTAACTTCAACTGGCAGGCTTCTGCCCCAAACAATAATGGCTACTTACGCCCACAAAAGGGGTCATCCCCTAACTAAAAATGGCTGGCCTGCGGTTCTATTGCCGGGGCCACTGCGTGCCCAATTCCAAAATGGCGCTCACTGGCTTCACCAGACGGCGCAAAGCTCCCAGCACCCTCTCTGGCCCGTAACGTCAGGTGACGTGAGCCCCAGCCGGAAGTGAAGGAAAGAGCGCCTCAGCCCGCGGCGCCTGCGCAGAAGGCTCCAGACGCTGTGAAGCAGAAGGCACTTGGGATCGTCCGCAGGATTGGGACTGTTACAGAGGCCGCCACGGAGCCCGCCGGAGCCACCGTTCCTACTGCTGCAGCCGCCGCTGCCCGAATTGGAACCGTCGGGCCGCAGCCGCCGGCAATGCCGCGAAGGAAGGTAAGAGCAACAGAACTGGAGGGATGGCGGGTTTCTACGGGCAGTCGATTGAGCGACGTGACGCAGTTGGTCACGCCTCACAGCGGCTAGGTTCGAACTTCCCGTTCCCCCGGACCTAGCTCGGTAGCCTTCTCTCTGTCCGTACCCGACAGAAAAATGTGGGCCCGAACCTGGCCTCGGCCTATACTTGCAACTATTCCCGCCCTCTGCTTGCCTGGCTCGGAGGCGTTCTTCTCGGTAATTGGTCGCTGAAACGTCTAGAAGCATATTGATTGGCTGATGACACCGCCCATTTGGGCTCAACGGTCCCCTCCCGCGTGCGGGGGCGGTGTCTCCGCCTGGGCCCTCCCGCTCACCAAATGGTGGTCGAGAACGATCCCTCCTTTCTCGATTGGCTGGGCTTGGCAGTCTGATCGGTGGGGGTGCGGTGTAGCAGGACCGCGATTGGATCGCACGAATCCCTGCCCTTGGGGCTGGTGATGCTAATAGGTGCAGAGGCGGGGTTTTGGAGACCTTCCTTTCTGGGCTGGGGGCACAACAAAGCAGGGAACTGGGTGGTAGAGAACCAGCGCCCACTCCCAAGGGACCCTGTTCAGGCCTGAACTAAGTGTGTTTTTTCCTTATTCGCTTGGTTGGAAATGTTCCTAGAAGATAGTTTGTAAAATTAGAAACTTTCTAAAGGAGATCACTTAGGGACACCTCTGTCCCTTCTTTTTGCAGCTGCGCGAGCAGAAGCCATAGACTGCCCCAGGCCTACTCAGGCAGCAGCAGAGCCAAGACTGCAGAACAGATTTAATTCAGCTTGACAGAGGGTTAATTGACTCCTTGCTACCTGTTGGCTCTGAGGATTCAGAGTTTAATCAGACAAGATCTGGCTTAAGAAAATCACAGACTGCTGAGGAAAACAGATATATAAAAATAACTGTAGAGGAATCCAGTAAATTAACCCAGAGTTTTAAGGGAAGGAAATGAGGGAGCAAGATGGAAAGTAGATTGGTGAAAGCCAGAGGGAAGAGCTGAGTTCCAGAGTCAAGACAGGAAGGGAAATCAGAGATGATCAAGGATTTGATGATCTTCAAGACTTCCCTTTCATCCACTGGGTTTTCTGTAGCTCTTTTTGGGATCTCCTCCTGGGCAGATTACTCTTGAGATATTTGGAAAGCTGGGTGGGATTCTTGGTCATTTCTGCAGAAATCTTTTTTTTTTCACAGAAATGTTCAAATAAAATACTTGTACTTTTTTTTTTTTTTTTTGGTACCTTTCACCGTCTCCTAAAATGACCTGCATTGGTAGGTGGTATTTATGTTTAGGCTCACCAAATGCAGAAATAGTCTTGGTGCTTTAGAATAAGTCCACAGTTCCCTTTTTGCAATTCCCAAATACAAAGAGCTCTTGAATATATGTTTTCTTAGTAATTTGGTGACAAAACCTCTTAAACAGTCCTGATGCTACTTATAGTTTTTGTGTGTCTTGATTAGTGTACTTGTTTTATAGTTTGCTGCAGAAATAGTAACATGTTTAATTGTGGGGTGTGACAGGATATATGCAAAGTATTCCCTTTCCATAAATCTAAAAAGTTATGAATTCTCAAGCCACTGGCCCTTAGGTTTTTGGAATAAAGAGTAGCGGACCTATAGTTTGGAAGCTTTGTTTTTTAACAAAGTGCTGTTCCCTTTCTGGTTTAGTAAAGGGTACATGTTAATTTTTAGTTGATTAAAAACTTATCCTATGACCCTAATAATGTTTCAAGAGGCTAATAGTTGACAAATATTAACAGAAAATATGATTTAAAAAAAAGTTTTGTTTTTAAAAAGGAAGAAGCGCTTTATTTTGTTCATCTTGGTTGCTCTCACCGGTCCCTGAATAGGAACCGTGGACCTTGGGATGTGATTGGACTGCACCCCACCTCCTACTTACCAGCGCATAGCTCTCTTTTTTTTTTAAATGTGGAAGGAACAGAGAGGAAGAAGAGTATCTAAGGAAGGAAGAAAGAGGAGGAAGAAACATCCGTATTTATTCAGTTCACTCTGATTTTTCACCCTGATTCTGGGTCTTGAACCCAGGTCTTTGGGCTCTATGCAGTCTGTACATCAGCATCTCAGTTACCTGAGCCACAAGGGTGTGCCTACCTTGGACTTTTTATAAGTACACAGTTATGTCAAAATGGCAAGACCTTTTGAGGGTACTCTGTGTGTGTGTGTGTGTGTGTGTGTGTGTGTGTGTGTGTGTGTGTGTGTTTTCTTCCCCTGACCCTGGGTCTGAAACCCAGGTCCTTGGGCTTTATATAACCTATACCTTAACTGCTAAGCCACAGGAGTATGCCAGGTTGGGTACTTTTATTTCCAGTTTGTGGTACTGACTTCCAAATAAACTTCTTTCAGAATTAGTGGCAGTGTGGTAAGAATTTGTTCTCTTTATTTAACAAAAGTGCATTATTTTTAAATTGTTTCATTTAAGTGCCCTAAATAAAGGGAAGTTGACTGTGGACTCCTTTCTTAGGTTTCAGCTTGATGTTTTCAGCATCACGGTTTGTTTTATTTCCAGTGTTAATACAAACCCATAGAGTAAATGCTTCTGTGCTAATGTCTGGATCTATGGTGTTGCAGAGGAATGCAGGCAGTAGTTCAGATGGAACCGAAGATTCCGATTTTTCTACAGATCTTGAGCACACAGACAGTTCCGAGAGCGATGGCACATCTCGGCGATCTGCCCGAGTCACCCGCTCCTCAGCCCGGCTGAGCCAGAGTTCCCAAGGTAAAAGTCTTCCTTTTCCCAGCTGTGCCTCATAGTTGACTGACTAGTCATCATAGTGTGCTAGTTAATGTGGAAACTGGTCTCTTGGTTTGGCGTAGATGCAGAATCTGGCAAAATGCAGAGTGAATGAACACAGAAGTGTTTAGGTCTTTAAAAATGTTTCTGTTGGGGCTACTGTCCAGTTTGTAGCACTAAGGCAACTATGTCCGGTATAACAGATGTGTGACACATGTATGCCTTCAGTCATTTAATTGTTTTCAGACTGTCGTTTTCCCATCAGTAAACCAGGAATATTACCTATTCTTTCTGTTAGGGTGGTTTAAGCTTAGAGACTTACAGTAGTCTCTGGAACTTGTTATTGGAGGAGGCCAATACTTCTAAATACTTCTGAAATTTCTGTCCTTTGATACAGTCAGATATACAATTAATAGGTGTAAATAATTGCATCCCCTGTCCGTGTTGTGCAAATATGTAGAATTTTGTTTTGGTAATAAAGAATAGAGAAGCTTGATGTTGGAAGGTAGTTTGAAGTTTCTCTAGTCAGTTGGGCATCTGGGCTCAGTTTGGAGTGTACTCCTGACCATTCCTGACTCTGCTCCTAGATTAACCTGGTGAGAGGTAAGAAGCTGATGAACAACAGGTGATAATACATTAATGGGGGGAAATGATAATACTCTTTGAGCCCTTAAATACTGTTGATTTGGTTACTACTATATGAGCATGTTGCAAAATGTGAGAAAAGCAGCATTAGTTTTTAAAATTGGAAAATAGAGCTCTTCTCTCTCCCCAATGGCTGTTCCTAATTTTATTCTTGGATTTAACGTTTCACCTGAAGTATAGGTGTTGTCTCTTGATTTCTTAACTTTGTGTTTCTGAACACAGTGGGGATATTGATAAGATATACATGTAAATATATGTATGTTTGTTTATTTCAGTGCTATGCTGTGCACTGTAATACCGTAGTAGAAAAATCAGCGTTCCTGCCCTCAAGGTGTTCACAATTTATGTGAGATACAGATATGTAAACTGATCACGGTAATGTGGTCATGCCCGTAGCACAGTAAGGGCTCTGAGAGGGGTTTGGGTAGAGTACCATGGACATCCCCAGATGGGATAGCCCTTTTCGGGAAGGTCTTAAAGGATCTAGTAGGAATATGCAAGTTGAAGGATGGAAAAATGTTATTCTAGGTAGAGGCAGCAGTGTGGCAAAGGAAGGAGTGATCATGTTCTTGGAAAGCATAACTGACCATTTCCTGGACACCTGAAAGTTGTAAATATTAAAAATAATTAGGAAATATCTGAGCTGTGGCTTGTTTCTAAATTATACTTCATGATCACAGAAGTGTATATCTCTTGGGGGCACCACTCACCATATAGTCTGTGTAAGTGGCCTTCTCTACAGCAAAAAGTAGATCACATTGTAGATGGAGCCCCTGTTTCTGTGCAAATGGATAACGTTGCTGTGTGCTAACTCTTTATCCCAAATTTTGAGAATTTTCGTTTTCTTCTTTGGCGATCCATGAGATTTACATATTATCTTGGAACTTTTTGTTGTTTAAAATACACGTTAATTTCAGCTTTGAATTTCTGTTACATATTTTTTACATGTCCACTAGATTGGAAATGTAAAAAGGCTACTGGGTGCTTCAGAATAGGTTTTGCCATCCAAAAGAATTAATAAAACAGTATTCTTTCCTTACCTTTATATAACCTGTTCCGATTTTACTTTAAGTATCAGAGATGGTGATCCAGAAGGAAAAAAAAGAGATCCTTTAAGAAAGAAATATTTGTGTATTGTTATGCCTTTAGCAGTAGAATATCTGTTTAAAGGTGGGTTAGAAGAAAGGAGGAGAGGATGTAGCTAACTTTTTTTAAAGGACTAGATCTGTGTACCAGTACATACATTCTCTCATTTATTCCTCATAAATTTATTCCTCATAAAATTCTTCATGAGGAATTTGTTTATTCCTCACAACCAATTTATGAGGAATGTACTACTAGCGAGTATTTCCTCTTTTTATAGATCAGGAAATAGGCTGGGGAAGATGTCCCAGCCAGTTGATATGGTGCAATGTAATTAAATCAGCTTCAGTCTTGATTCCAGAATCTGAACTACTAATTCTATACTATGTTACATTTCTATATCAGATCCAGGCTTTTGTGTTTATATTCTGTTTATTAAGACAGATATTTTACAGATACATTGGACTTTGTTAAATATAAAGAGAAGGGCTCACATGCTAATATATCATATGAATGAGCACTCAAAACGATTCCCTCCATTTTTTCTTTATTGTCTTTGAAAATTTTGACCAGATTCCAGCCCTGTTAGAAATTTGCAGTCTTTTGGCACTGAGGAACCTGCTTATTCTACTAGGAGAGTGACCCGTAGTCAGCAACAGCCTACTCCAGTGACTCCGAAAAAATATCCCCTTCGGCAGACTCGTTCATCTGGCTCGGAAACTGAACAAGTGGTTGACTTTTCAGATAGAGGTAAGTCTGATATGATTCAGACCCATTACAGAGAGTATCTGGTCAGATTCTTAAGGGATGCTTGGGAACATTGCAGATAGGTGCCTAATACTAGATTCATCTAGATGAGTGCTGTTTGCCTGATTCCTAGCTTATATCTTGCTGAGGACTGTTTAGTACTAGAACATTCTTGAGGTCTAGAGTTAGCTGGATTATATATATTACATCAGACCTGTTACAGGCAAAAGGGCTGGGACCCCCTCATCCACAGATGAAGGTTTGAGCCAGATTTTCTTACAGCCATTCTTATCAGTCCATTTATCTTTGGATTTCTGAGGAGTAACCTTCAATAATGGGAAATGGTAAGTTATTAAGATTGTGATTCGCCAGCCTGAATAAGAGGCCTTAAGTTAGAAGTTAATAGACTAGTGAGCTGCTAGCTTGCCAGCATGATTTGCTTGCAGTGTTTATTTTTTAATGTGTTGCCAGTATTTGGAAATAGAGATTTCATGTAAAAACCTGCGTTACTAATGTCTTTCAGAAACTGGAATGTTTTGGGAATATTAGTGGACTGTTTATACCCACAATAGTAATTGACTGAAGCAAAATAGTAGTTGTCTCCTTGAGATGGACAATCAGCTCTCTGTTTGCTCAGATCCTGTGGCATTTGATTGCATCCCCTGATTTAGAATCTGGCATTGTCAAATTAAGATGTCAAGTCCACTCACACTCTCACACCAAATCTGCTCAGTGTCATCCAGAAAGACTACCGTTTTCATTTGTCTTCTGTCCTGTGTCGATCCTGGGATGATAGTGTGAAAATGGCATTTTATTTTAATGTATTTCCATCTTTTTTTTTTTTTTTTAAGGAATGGTGCAGGCAGGAATGAAGGTGAGTAGGCAGGCAGGAAGAGAGAGGAAGAAGTGGTATTTTTACTCATTTTTATTTAGTTGTTCATTCTGTTTGTTTCCCCACGAACCCTAGTCCTTGTGATGTACGTGGATTATGTTTGGCCAGAGGTGGGGTATCTGACCAGTACGCCACCAGGGCACACCTCCATCCAGTTTTGATTACCCAAGATTGGGGGTTAGGACAAACACAGAAATGTGAAATGTATCAGATAAATCCCACAATTAATTTTAGTCAGGATTTAAAATTGCACAAAAGGAACACTATTAGTTTCTGCTTGTTTTCCATTTAGTCTCAACAGCATATCAATGGCTAAAAGTTACTGATTAAATCATAACTCTTCTAAATAGTAAGCCTCCAAATAAATGAACCCCATTCATGAGTTCTACTAATTTTTTTTACTTTAGAAACTAAAAATACAGCTGATCATGATGAGTCTCCACCTCGAACTCCAACTGGAAATGCACCTTCTTCTGAGTCAGACATAGACATCTCCAGTCCCAATGTCTCTCATGATGAGAGCATTGCCAAGGACATGTCCCTGAAGGACTCAGGCAGCGATCTCTCACATCGCCCCAAGCGCCGCCGCTTCCATGAAAGCTACAATTTCAATATGAAATGTCCCACACCTGGCTGTAACTCTCTCGGTTAGTATGCTCCAGCATCATGATGTCTTGTGTTGTATGGTTCTCCTTCTGGAATGAGGATCGCCCAGAAATGCTTTTTTGTCAGTTTCAACCTAGTCTTAGGCTCTTGGGTGAGAGTAACCACTGAGTTAGTTGTCCACTTGAGTAAAATTATTTGTCTTGGCTTATACATATTAATAGATGTAGTTGTAAGAAAATTACTGTAGTGATGCCATTCAGTTTTTTGAGAGCTTTTCCCAGTGGAAAATGTCCTCCTTTTTCTAGCAAAAAAAAAAGCAAAAGATCAGTTATCACCAAATAATCATTGTTGGCGTGGAGTTTAAGCTTAATAAGGACTAATAGAGCATAAATGAGTGCAGAGTAGTGATTGTATGACCATAGCTGTTAAGGAAATGAGAAAAACAGATTTCTTATTAAGAGGCTATGTAACTAGAAATGTGCTGATGAGACTGCTCTTTCGTGACTTCAGTAGTTTTAGGTCTTGAGGCTTTGTGTACTTAATAAGTGTAAACCAAATAAGTGGTTTTTCTCAGAAAGGTGAGCATAAATTATTACTTCATTATTTCCTTATGACTTTTATCCCTTTCTGAGGGATTCTTGTAATGATTTCAACCTTATTTGTGCTCCTTATGAGGTACAAATGTCGGGCTTCAGTTTTTGTCTAGAGTTGGAAAGCACTGATTAGGAGGTACGAGGACTTTTCTACTAGGGCTGCTTCTCAAACGTATTCATTTTTGAATATGGCTGTGGGGTTCAGAAAAAAGGTAGAAAAAGTTGCTGCTTTGCAGGCCAGCAGTGTTTTGTTTATGTGGATCCTTTCCAAGTTTTGGCAACAGATTCTGGTAATTTCATCTCATCAAAATGCATAGAACAAAAATTCATACTAGTTGTACTAGTTGTCATTTGAGGGTGATAATTGTGTAAAGCGTAAATGAGTTTTGTTTGATAAATAATGATCATCAACTAGAGATAAATGCTATGGAGGAAAATGAAGTAGGAAGTGCTGAGAGGGTAGAATACCATATACATGCTTGCACACTCTGATTGGTTGGGGAGAGCCACTCTGATATGGTGACATTTCTCATATGGTGACCTCAAAGATGTGAGAGTAATCCATTGAAATATATGAGGAATAAATGTTATTGCTAGAATAGCAAATGCAAAGAGTCTGGGCCAGGAGAATGCTTAAATAGATTAAGGAACATTTAGGAGTCACATACTGGGCCAGAGTGGAGAGGAGATGATGTCTACAGCAAAGCTAAATTGTCAGACAGACACTATACCCAGGGCAGACCAGACGGTGACAAAATTTTTTTTGCATCAGGAGAAAGTTTATTTTGACTTTTGGTTCTAATGCCCTGACCGAGTTTGAAAAGTATAAATCTGATTCTCTAAAATTATTCTTGATCTTATTTCTTAGGCAAAATAATGCCACTAATTTTTTAATTATAATTTTAGTATAAAAATATTTCGTGATACGAATTTTTTAATTATGATTTTAGTATAAAAATACTTTGTGATTGTGAAAAATGAAAACCCTGTAAGAGCGCTTAAAGTACATAATAAAAGTTTCTCTTGACTTATCTAACTAGAACCATGGCCTAGATAGAAAACTTACTGTGGGTAGTTTTTCATGAATGCTTCTGGTTAATTTCTGTGCTTACACAGACATGTGCATGTGCACATATTTTTATCGTCATAAAAGGTAAAATATACAATGATTGATTGGCCATCTTGCATGTTGCATCATGCAGGCATAAAGAAAGGAGGAAGGAACAGTTTATTTTTTTTAACTTAGTTGTTCACATTGGTTGTTTCAGACCCAGGATATGAACCTGAGTCCCCGGGATTTCTGTGGACTATGCTTGGCCATGTGCCTTACCTAACCACTATTCTGCTAGGTCTCGTGGGATGTTTTACATTATTAACACATACTAACATTACATATTAGTTTAAATTTTATAAAATTAAACATGAATGATTTACTACTGGGAAGTTATAGGTATGTAATACTGAAAAAGATTTGCTGTGGCAGTGACACTTCAGATTTCATACATGGTGTTTGATCGCTGTTTTTTTTGTGTCCCAAGGTAAGGTGTATGGGTCTCTAAAATGAGATTTTTAGTAATGCAGCTATGGAGAAATGACAGCCTCCATATCATATTTGAGTTTTTCTCTTCCCTAATACTTGGACTACTTTTGTTCTTTACAGCTTATTCTCTATAAATCATATTTAGTTTTTTTTAATCCCAGGATCTTTTTTTACCCAAAGTTAAATGTCTTTTTTCCATTAAAGGAAGTGGAAATTTAGCATACCTAATTTATCTTTTCATCTCACTAGTATGTCTCACTGTGTCGCTCAATCATAGGTATCTTACAAACATTTTGATTGAAGCGATATATAAAAAAGAAATAATGTTTCATTCCCTATATATTTTCACAAACCAGGAAAATGAAAACAGGAAAATCAAGAGATACCATATCTTTCAGATAAAATGAATTTTCTTTACTCTTACTCCTAACATTTTCCCTTTTACTAAGGATCTTGTGCTAACTGCTTGTTTAACCGTTTGATTACAGAAGAAGCCTAAGTCTTTAAACAAAACCGGCCCTCCAAAAAAAATGAATGTATTTTGACCTGGTTCGAAATTATCAAGCTGTGGTTATATGATAGAAAAGGCTATCTCTGTTTTTCCATAAATATCCATAAGTGCATTTTGGGTAGGATAGCACTGGATAATGGAAAGAAAAGTGCGTTTGATTATATATGACTTGATCAGTTTAACAAAGGGAAGTTAAATTCCACCAAAAGAAATACCCTTACTTGTAATTTTGAACCTTCATTATGAGTACATGGCTTTGTGACATTTGGAATTTGAGAAATACATCATCAGTACAGAAGATACTGTAATTTATATCATACACAAGTATGTTCAAAGATTGACATGTCCATCCTGTAGAAAAAAAAGATTCATTGTGGGCTCCAGTCCCTAATAGCACAGATTGAATTGAATTGAATTCAGTCTGTGATCAGACATATATTTGATAAAAATGATGTAGAAAAAAATTAAGTTTGTAACAGAAAAATAACACTTTCTAAGCTTAAATCTTCTGTCTCAAGATTAAGGTTTTCCCTCCTTTAACAGGACATCTTACCGGAAAGCACGAGAGACATTTCTCCATCTCAGGATGCCCGCTCTATCATAACCTGTCAGCTGATGAATGCAAGGTAATTGTGTTCTTATTTATTCAACAGGTAATTGTGTTCTCATTTGTTCAGCACGGACTTACTGAGTGTTTACCATTTGCCAAGCACTTTGCTTAACACTTGGGAGAGCAGTGTGAGCGAAATGGACACAGTCCTTGTTCTTCTGTTCTAGTGGAGGGAGTGTAATAAAAAACGATCGTGTTTGTTGACAAAACAGCTAAACAGACAAATGAAAGAATTATAGTACATTATGAGTGCTGTGAAAGAAACTTAACAAGGAGATTATCTGTGGCTTATTTAGAACATCACCCTCCAGTGCATTGGTATTTTCCACTGAAAATAAACTTCAAAGGCTGGTGGTGACCTTGTCCACCAAGGAATGATTTGCATAAATATGTGATTTCATATTTATGCATTCGATTCTCTTATAAATCAGTAAGGCGTTTTGCTTTTTGAAAAGTTCTTCTAAATTCTTTCTCTCTTTCTGTGGATTTCTTTCCCTTTTTTGCTATTCTCAGTCACACTGGCTCTTGGAAGTTCTTTTTTTGAATTCTTGAAATATATAGTTTCTGAGTAACTCAGGACTCAGGGATAATGGATTTAGGAGTAGAACCTAAGATCCAATTTGTATATTCCTATATGGGTTGCTGCTATCAGTGATGGGATCAAAAATCTAATTCTGGAGAAGCAAGAGTTGAAGTTGTTAATGAAATAACTGGGTAGTATTCAAACCGTTTAGCTGGCTAGATCAAAATACTGTGTTTGTGGTTGTTATTTTGCTACAAAGTCAGGGTCATAGATTTAGTCCTGTGTGAGCCACTCGCATTGTGAGGAAAATTGGATTCCCAGCTAACTATAATTCTCCCCGATTCAGGAATTGTTCTCTTATTTACAGGGAGACCCTGGGGTAGACAATTTCTTTGTGTTTAGTCTTTCAGCAAGGTTCTGTACTTCATTACTAATATGGATTTTATGGTTGAAGACTTTTCATTCCAAAACTCTTGTATAAGCAAGACAGTTTTTTCTGCTCTGTGTAAGACTAAATGGTAGGTCTTCCCATTATCTTTCTGTTATCTTCCCAGAATAGAAACAGCTCCGCTAACATCTTCATCAGAAACTGACATGGTATTATGTGCTTCTTTTTCTGAAAATAACTGAGTTCTGCGTTTTGGGAGCTCTCTACCATTTGTCTTGAAATACAACCATCTGACACTGTGGATGGTTTTCTTTAAATTTTCATAAGGTATAACTTCAATTTTGGGCTTACAGCATTATGAAAATAATAATTCAAGCTGTTTTTTTTAGAAGGAAAGGTGCAGGCAGGAGTGAAGGTGAGTGGGCGGGCAGGCAGGAGGAGAGAGGAGGAGGAAGAAGCGTTTTTATTTATTTTATTTATTTGTTCATCTGGTGGTTCTCCTTGACCCTGGGGTGCAAACCCAGGACCTTGGGATGTATGTGGACTGCGCCCAACCGCTACTTCACTAGGGTGTGCCAAGCTATTTCTTTTCTAAAGAAAGAGGGAAAAATGAAGTAACTCAGTTTGAGAAAGAAAATTCTGGAAAACAAAACAAAACTTTCTATCCTGAATTTTTTGTCTTTGCAAGCTGTCAGGCTCAGCATAATCCATCTTGACTGTTGGAACATGTGCTTGGAGGAGGATCAAGAGACTTTTCTGAAAGATATTCTATTTTTATTACTTTAAAAATTCCAAATGGAAAGATTAATTTCTCATATTTATAAGCTCTAGAGTTCCAACTACCTGCCTATGTTTTCTGGTAAACGCTAGCTATTTGTGGCATTACCATTTTTTGTTCAGTCATAAATTTCTGAGACTAGCTGTCAAACAATGCTGTATCTAAGGATTCTGTGAATAACATAAAAAAGTACATTCATTTTCCTGGGGGGTGGGAGGCAACGTCAACATATAAATTACTATGCAAATAAGAATTTCATATAATGATAAATGCTATGAGGAGCAAGGAGATTAAAAATATAGAGATTGCTTGGGGTGATGGGTGGAAGGGGTACAGCACTGTAGCGGAAGCATGGGTTTTTGCTTTGAGTAATGACTGATGGCAAAGATGTCAAGATCTAGAAAAGATATTGAAGTAGAAAGAAGAGCACATGCAAAGGTAAGGATCACCTGATGGGTTTGAGGTACTGAAAGTAGGCCCATGTGACTGGAGAATGATGGGAAATGAGGAAGCAAGGTTCAGATCTTGAAGGATCTTGCAGGCCTTGATGTAAGGAGGGTGTTTTTATTCTAATGCGACGGGGAGCATTTGGAAGACTTCAGCAGAGGTGTAACGTGATTTCTTAACCACTTGTTCAGCATCAGTTTGCTAGTATGTGGAGAATGGACCGCAGGCAGGAGTTGAGGAAAGGTACACTAGATGGAAGGCTGTCTGAGTCTGAGCAGTAGACAATGGCCTGGATTCGTGTTGTATTGTGGAGAGAGTAAGAGTTGGTTGGGTCTGGGATATATTTTGGAGGGTACATCCTGTTAAACTTGCTGAAAGATTCGATAGGAAAAAGAGAGAAGAAGAGAGAAAAAGAAGAATCAGGATGACTCAGATTTTGGACCTGATCGGTTGTTTAGAACGTGTTGCTATTTATTGGTGTAGGAAGATTTGAGTTGGAGCAGATTGTGCAGAATGTAAGTTCCGCATCGACCATGCTGAGTTTTAGTATTGAAGCTGAATAAACACTTGGATGTGTGTCTTCACTTCCCAGAAGATGAAACAAACTATTGGAAAGCTAAGGG
Source organism: Solenodon paradoxus (assembly GCA_004363575.1). Lineage (NCBI taxonomy): Eukaryota > Metazoa > Chordata > Mammalia > Eulipotyphla > Solenodontidae > Solenodon > Solenodon paradoxus. The sequence goes on along the minus strand of RJWH01001344.1, from coordinate 161,430 downwards.
ATTTGTGGAAGCTCACAGTTTCCTTATAAGCTTGACCCCAAGTTTCTAACCTCTTCTTTAGTACTTCCTTATTCTATCCTTGTCCTTTCTTAGATTGTTTCCTATCCATTGCTCTGTGAAGAGTCCTGGTTTCGAGTCATCAGACTTAATTAAAATCCTCGCTTCATCACCATTTAGCTGTTTCACTCGTCTGATTCTTGGTTAGAGACTGAGAAAGCAGAATGTGAAGCTTGCCTTTCCTATTTCTTATAGAGATTGTGATAATACATATGAAGACTCTGAAAGTAAAAGGACAACATACATTCAAGGGATTGCTGTTGTATTCTATGCTTTAAGTAAACATAGTCTTAGCCTCAGGTGCATTTATTATTGACGTTGTTGATGGTTGCAGGTGAGAGCACAGAGCCGGGATAAGCAGATAGAAGAAAGGATGCTGTCCCACAGGCAAGATGACAACAACAGGCATGCAACCAGGCACCAGGTATGGGCCTTGTTAATGCTTTGGCCGTTCAGTTTGAGAGCCAGTCTTGGATTTCCTTTGCCCCATAACTGTCTTGCAGCATAGCCTTACCTTGTTTTCTATGGTATGTCTGAAAGACTGGCCTTCCTGTCATAACTCAGAATCATATTTGTTTTCAAAATAGAACATTTTTATGAAACACTTTGACTTCATAAATGAAGGATTCTGCTATATTTAGTAATAATAATAATGGAATAGTAATGAAAATGATAAAGGATAACCCTATTGGAGAATTACACTTGATGCTCTCTTTCCTTGTTTTGCACCATTTTTTAATCTATTGCAGTTTCCCTTCAAAACCCTCTACTCTTCTGTTGTATTTCCAAGGTCACCAGTGACTTTTCCTTACCATTTGACTCTCGTTGACTCATTTTTCTTCTACTTCTTCCCTTCATTTCCACGACCCCTTGGTTTTCTTCTTTGCCTTAATCCTTCTCTGAACCTTCCTGCCTGTTGATTACACTTTATTCCTTGTTCCTCCCTGAATGCCTTTGGCCTTTATTCTTAGTGTGTTTTTCTGCTAGAACTTTCTACCTGTACCAAGTAAAGATGATTTTTATCTTCAAGGCTTTGTACCATTCTCACCTGTTGTAGGAATTCTTCCCAAATCTTCTGCAATTAATGAATATTTTTCCTCATGTATTTCCCTTGTAATGTTCTCACACTGGTAGTTTATATATACATAGCCTATCACATGGGTGTGTCTGCTTTTTGTGGTTGGATTGTAGGTGAAGAGCAGGGGAAGCATGGAAATGAGGGAGAAGCTTGGCTTTGGCGTCTAACAGATTGGAATTTACAGTACTGAGATTCTACTGTTCTAGCTGTGTGGTCTTGGGCAGATCAACTAACCTCTGTAAACTTATTTCCTTGTAATCAAAAGGTGTGGATAACATTAACCTGGCCAGGGTGGGTAGTCAGCTAAAGTTTGCACATAAAATGCCTTTCTCCAATGCTTGGCAGGTAATAAGCACTCTGTACTTTTCTTTGTTGTGTATTTTGGGGTGTGTTTTTTATTCAGATGTAAAATTTTTATTCAATTTTGTGTTGCTGATCAGGTCAACACTTGATAAGCATTCAGTAAATGCTTACTAAATTGAAACCATCTTTGTTTTATTTCTGTTGTTTTGATGGAGATTTCTAACCTTAATTTATATTGTTTGGTTTACTATTAAATTAAGGACATTCCTGAGCTCACTTTAAAGAGTATAAGGGTAGTGTCTGGATGATGGGGCAACCAAATTGAGAGTTTTACATGTCTGTAGTATTCTCCGAGTGGCCTTCTCCGAGTGTACCTTCTCTGCTATGTTCCCCTCTTTCCTCCTCCCTATTTTTGTTATTTTGAATTTGAAAATTACATAATGATTTTTCGAGTAAGCTTCTCAGTTCCCTCTTTTTTTCTTTTAGGCACCAACAGAAAGACAGCTACGATATAAGGAAAAGGTGGCTGAACTCAGGAAGAAAAGAAATTCTGGACTGAGCAAAGAACAGAAAGAGAAATATATGGTAAGAAAAGTTAAATATTTAACTAGCACCAACTCTTTCTGTCATATTTGATTTCTTTTAATTTAAGCTTCTGCTTTTTAGATTACTATTTGGTATTCACTACACTTTATTTGTTGGAATTAGAGTTTATTATAATCCCCTAAACTGGGATGTTAAGAGTAAAAATGGGGTTTTGAAAAAATAAAATATTAGAATGTAGATGAAAAAAATTTTAATCTTCTTAATTTGTAAGATGTTATAGGGGGGAAAGAGGGACTGAGAAAAGGGTACAGGAGATCTCCCTGTATTATTTCTTAGAAGTATTATGTGAATTTACAGTTAACTGAAAGTGAAAAGTTCAATTGAAAAAAATGCTTGGTTCTCTGGTTTTTTGTTATTCTTACTTTAGTTTTTAATTTACCTATCTGAACACATACCATGATTTGGTGATGTCTACATTCAAGCTAAGTGGTGGTACACTTATTTTAATGGAAAAATAGAATTTTATTTTTTAAATAAAATTTCCATATGATAAAAGTATTGTGTGGGTGGTAAAGACTTTCTAGTATTTTAGCTTTTTCTAGTTTCAAATATAATACACATTTATAATAAAAAATATAAAACAATTAGGAAAAATACACAGAAACATTAATCTACTATTAGAAAATAACATGTTTATTCTAAGCTGCTGTTATTTTGCCATTTTAATGTCCTTGAAAATTGAGTATTTGCATTCGAAGGTGACTTTGTAAATAAACCTTACTATTTTTTTATTTTTATTTTGTCATGAAAACCTTGAAAATTGGGTGTGGTATAGAATTGGTGGCGGCTTAGAGCTGAATAAATACAAATAGTATTTGGGGATATATCATTTTAGCTTTTGCCATAATGCCTTGCTTACGTACAGCTTTGGATTTTTTTTTTCCTTCCTTTTTTTTAGTGAAAGGTGCAGGCAGGAATGAAGGCCCGTAGACAGGCAGATGGGCAGGAAGAGAGAGGAGGAGGAAACTTACTTAGTTGTTCATTTTGGTTATTTCTGCTGATGGGGTGTGTGTGGGGTGTGTGTGGACTACCCCTGGTAGCCTTATCTGCTAAGCCCCAGGTATGCCCAGTTTTGGATTTTGTGTTTTCACTTAAATATCTTGAATTAATATCCTTAATTCTTTGAAATTTCTTCCAACGTCTTGCATAAAATTTAGCTTACAAAGAGATAAATTTTGTTGTAATTATATTAATAAATGCTGAATTGAAAATACCAAAAATACGGAGTCAAAAAATTCCAACAAGAATTACCCTTCAAGATATAAAGTACTGTTGACTTTTGGCATGTGATATCAGCCTTTTTCTGATGCATTTCTTTTCATGAAATATTTGCTTATCTAGTCATTAAATATTGTTAAAAATATGGTTTATGAATACTTAATCAACATGACTTCACTAAGACAAAACATGCCAACCTATGTATTTACTTTTTTTGGGTAGTCATCACTATCTTGAAAATTGCCTATGACTAACTGGAGAGAGGCCACTGTGAGGTGGGTGGCTGGTGGAGGGTGAATTTGTGGATCACTCCCTACACCAGAGCCTGTTGGTTGTAGAGGAGAGCCTTTAGTCATTGGCCATAGGGTACAAGGTTGTATGCTTCCCTCAGTCTTACTCAGTGTTTTTATCTACAAGTTGGGCAGAGGTGTAATAAATAGTACCATTTATTAAGTGCTCATGTGTCTAGGCACTGGGATTTTGCTGCTCTAGTCATCTTCGTAAAACAACCCTAGATGGTAGATGATGGTTCACCTATTTTATAGATGGGAAAGCACAGATTTAGAAAGGTAGTTTGCCCAGAATCATATAGGTAGGGAAATGAAGTCAAATTTCCTGCCATTTATCTTACAAACATCTATTTTTCAGTTATTTGGATCTAACCTACCTGGTAAAAAATGCTTTATAGGATTTCTTTTTAAGCTTGAAATGAAAGTTCATGAAACAAGAAATAATGAATACTTAGAATCAAAATCTTAGTTGACAGAATCAAAATTGTAAAAGATATACCTGAGATGGGCCAGAAGAAATGTTAATAAGAGAAGAGGTGCTGGTGAATGCTTTCTTCATATGCTAATAGATGTTCTTCCTAAGATGAGCCATCTACTCCACTTAACAACCATTATCTCTTTTCTCTGGGTGGGAGGTGGAGTTTCAGGCTGAGTGGGAAGGGCTAGAATCAAAGGTTTAAAAAGGAAGTGTCCCTGGTGGGATTTCTTTTCCTGTGATGAGGTACTTGTATTAACTGCCATGGTAAGATTTGATATTTATTTAAAAGTGCATTATTTTTATGCTTCTATTTTTCTATCCCTCTTTTATTCTTAATATTTAGTAAAACATTTTTAAAAGAGGCTAGCCTGTTTTTCCTTACACTTGGACAGGAATTCTAAAGTGGGATTATTGTGCCCTCTGCGGACGGTGTGATAGCGGGTACAGTTAAGTGAAAGAATTTACAAGGGACAGTGTTCAGCTGCCCTTTCAGCTAGCAGATCTTCCTTTCAGTCTAACGTCTTAGACGCCAAGACCTAGAAATTCTGTTGTTTTATTTTGAAATCGGGCCATATATTCCATGGTTCATCTCAGATCTCAGAAATCTAAGAATTTGTCTTGCCTTTGGGTGTTTGTGACATTTTATTGATTTATACTGTCATACACATTTCAGAGGAAGAAATGGAGGCAAAACGATGTGACCCTTCAGGTTCTTGATGCTCATTTCGAGATAGAAGAATGAAACTTCCTTTTGTAGGTGTTTCGTAGCGGCATTTCCTTTTCAGATTTACTAGGCTGGGTCATGGATGTCTTCTGGCATTAAATCATGAGTAGTATGTTTTGTACCGAATCCTTACAATATCTGGTGTATAGTAAGCACTAAATAAATAGCTTATGTTTGGTATGACTGAAGATTTTAAGTTCATAGAAGCAGGATACACACTCCGGTTATTTTCCTAGGAACACAGGCAGACCTATGGGAACACTCGGGAACCTCTCTTGGAAAACCTGACTAGCGAGTATGACTTGGATCTTTTCCGAAGAGCACAAGCCCGGGCTTCAGAGGATTTGGTGAGTATTAAAATCTCCAAGCTGAGGACCACTTGTGAAGGGCACTTAGAACAGCCAAGAAAAATGATTAGCATCAGTTTAATGCCATTAAAAGAACCTGGCTGCTTGACTCTCTTCCCCTTCCCCCAGCTACTCTTTCTTTGAGATGACCCTCATTCATATTTAAAATTACCTGCCCCTCCTCCCTCTAGTTGCTTACAGTTTCTTCACCACCTCAACCCCTGGAAGGACCTGTTTGGTTGAGGTGGTAAGACTGGACTGAACAATAGGTGCCCCTTTGTCTCACTTGGGTAATTTGTAATTCTAAGAACCTCTAAACTAGGAGATACCATCTGTTTGCCTCTTAATCCTAGCCAGGACCTCCTTTGCAGGGTTTCCTCAGCCCTCCAATACAGCTATAAAAGAATAAAAAGAAGAGTGAAGAAGAATAGAAAAAGGTCGTTGGGAGATATTTTAGATTTAATCTTTACAGCAAGTTTTATATATTAAGATGATTTTCTATTCTGATTTTTAATTATAGTTAGTTCACACTAAGTTTTGATACCCTAGGCAGAATTTCCAACAACTTTCTAGGAATATGATCGGGATTGAATTTACTTCTGATTTAAGAGATTAAATGTGTTTCTGAAACTCAGTTTGTAAAGTGAATCTTTTTTTTTCTTTTTTTTTTTTTAAAGGAAAGTTGCAGGCAGGCTCTCAGGAAGAGAGAAGGAAGAAGCATTTTACTTTATTTAGTTGTTCGTCTTGGTTTTTCATCATGTCTCTGGGTCTAGAATCTGGCTCCTTGGTATATATGGCCTGCACTCAGTGGAAGGTAGTTGACTAGTCCACTACTCACCGGGGTGCCCCATATCTTTAAAAGAAAAATTATATCCAGTACTTGTCTTAAAAATCTTCTGGTGTACCCTGGTGGAGTAGTGGTTTGTTTATCTGCCTTTGGTCAGCGCACCCCAAGATCCTGATTCACATGGGTGGGGGGTGGGAAACAACCAAGATGAACAACTAAATAAAACTAAGTGCCTCTTCCTTCTCTGCCTGCCTCTGCCCACCTTCATTCTGCTGTTGAAATCGTGGGAGGCAGGGTTTGAGAGTTGCTCCTGGCTGTTTCTACCCGACTCTGGAACAACATAACATTTCTTGCCTAATCTTCCACAACTCACAGCCAGTGAGTGGGGAGAGATCCAAAAATATTTTCTTCTGGAGTTTAGGTTCCAGAATTAAGGTGTGGTCCATGTTTCAAAAATACTTTTTTAAGTGACCTAAGTTGAGAGGGTGGCCAAGTATATATGTGGATATATGTTGATTATAAATCCACATAGCTTTATAAAAGCTTCTGCAGATAAGTGGTGCACAATCTAGATACTCTTATCTGTTTAGTTTTAGAGTATTTTTTATAAGGATGGGGAGTTTTGTGGGTAGATGGCCTTTTGTTTTAAAAGGTGCCAGGTAGGAATGAAGGGGAGCTGAGACAGGCCGGCAGGAGGAGAGAAGGAGGAAAAAGCACTTTATTTTTATTTAGTTGTATATCTTGGTTGTTTGCCCTGGCCTGGGGCGCAAACCCAGGTCCCTGGGCGGTCTGTACCATTCCTCCACCAGGGTGCACCCTTTTTTTTAAAGAAGGAAGGAAGGAAAAGGAGAGCAGGAAGAAGCATTTTATTTATCACACGGTCCCTGGTTTAGCTGTCTGGGCCACAACGGCAAGCTCTGCCTCATTCGTTTTGCTTTGGCCTGTTAAAAACAGTTTGCCCGGGACTCGTCCCTGTGTTCAAGAGATGAGCAGTTTGATGCCTGAGGTGTGGTAGGGAGCCGAGGAAAGCCGCCCTCGCTTGAGAGGGAGTTTGCTAAAGGCTGTCCTGCTTGTCCACACGCACGTAGCTCTCTTGAGTGCAAGTTGCTCTTAAGTAGAAGCCAAAACTGATATTTTTTCCCCCAAAGCAGACATGATGGCATACACACAAGTTTAACATAGGCTTTCTGAGACGAAGGTGATCATTTCTATTCTTAGAATTTTGGTTTCTTTTTCGCAATAGGAGAAGTTAAGACTGCAAGGCCAAATCACAGAGGGGAGCAACATGATTAAAACGATTGCTTTTGGTCGCTATGAGCTTGATACTTGGTACCATTCTCCCTATCCTGAAGAATATGCACGGCTGGGACGTCTTTACATGTGTGAATTCTGTTTAAAGTACATGAAGAGCCAAACGATACTCCGCCGACACATGGTAGGTATCCGGGCTTCTGTGAGATGATTGAGACGTGTCACAGGCGCCCTAGTTTGTGCCCGAGAGATGACATCTGTGCCGGCCTTTCAGTGGTCCACAGTAATATGGCGAAGCCATGAGGAGCTGAAAGCCACATTTCAGGGGGTGGGTGTATGCAGCCTGTGGCATGGCTGGTGCGCTGGTGGCACCCAGAGCAGCTGATGACTCTTAACCGTGTCCCGCTCACATAGTATCCTGTCTTTCACTTCCTTGCTGTGTGGATTACTTCTGCCCACAGGCTTTTGTGTTCTAAACTACGTGAAAACAGACTTCATTAGACAGATGAGGGACCACGTGTGACCCACCTTTGTGTCCCTGTCATCTAGCGTGGGCAGTAAATGCCTAACAAATGTGTGTAGTGGAATGAAAACTTAACTTAAGGAGACCAAATTATGAAATGAAGGGAAAGGGCCCTTGGGTGCCTTCTCAAGTTGGTCAGTACTTTCTGGTTTTTGAACTTTCTTCCTATTAGAAATAAAGACTTGAATCTGATTTTATTGTTGACAAATATGCTTACTAGATATTAACACCTTTAAGCCATTATTCTTTCCCTAGTTGTGTGGAATGGCAGGTCTTTTCTTATTGGAATTTCTCTTACGGAGCAGGGATGGGAAAAGGGTAAGGTATACGTCTGTCAGATGAAAACCTTTCTCTTGTGTGTTCTGCAGTTACAACTTAATGGTGCGAAGGCCTTTTAGGGTGTCTTTTCCTTTCCCCTTCCATCTTGATTTCTCGTGTTTCCACATACAGAGTCTGCAACCCAGATTTTCTACAGTTTCTGTTATTACACTCGTCCCGGTTTGGGGGTCTGGGTTTTTTGGTTTGTTTCCCAGCTCTGGAGCACGTCTGTCGCTCCTGTGAGTTAAAGCCTGCCAGACTCCAGCACACTTGTGTTGGGGGTGGAATGGGGTAAGGAAGTGATAACTGGCGATACTAGGGCGCAGAGAATGATGGTGACAGAATCTGGTCTACAGGATTGTAGACCATGGAAAGAAACTGCAATTTGGTTTTGCTAAGTGGAAGTAAGAATTGTATTTTTATTGATGTGAACTGCTTGCCTTTTTGTCTTTTTTTTGTCTGGTTATTTAGTGAAACTAACCAATTAAATATCCAAGAAGACCAAGAAATTGTAGTAGGGGTAGAAACAAAGTATCTAGTTGAATCTGAGGATCAAGTAAACATTTTGAATTTGAGGGTTTTACTGTATTATATGAGTTACAAAAATGGATTTTCAGGAAATAGAAGGCTATTTTAATCCATACCACCTGTTTCCTATTCAGTCATAATCACAAAAATGGACTTTCTTTGGTCATTTGGCCAATAGTTTGGCTTTTGTTTCTAAGTAAATATTTGTTGTATCAGTTTGATTATTGTTGGAAAGAGCCAGCATGAGTAAAGGGGTGGAGATCAGAAATATAGGTGGAGCTTTCTTGAAGCAATTCCAGTTAATAAATATTTTGATTTGCATGTTACAAACTAGGCATCATTCTTGAGTTGACCAAAGGAATCAATCACAATAAAATTTAATAGAAAGACTCCATATGCTTTAAATAATGACTTTCATATGCTTTTTAAATGATTTTTTTTTTTTTTTCCAAAGGAAAGGTGCTGGCAAGAATGAAGGTGAGCAGGCAGGCAGGCTGGCCGGTAGAGAGAGGAGGAAGTTTTTATTTAGTTGTTCTCCCAGCCTCAGGATGCAAGCACGGTCCTTGGGATGTGTGTGGCCTGTGCTTCAGCCAGAAGTAGTTGACCAAACCACTGCTCTCCAGGGCATGCCTTTAGATGATACTTATTTAAAACCTTATAAGAATTTGCGTCTTTACAACAATGACTGATAGGTTGCATTATTAGCAATTGAAAGGAAAGGAATATCTGGTGCCCCCTTGTGGCCAAGTTGCCCCTAAGTTTCCAGCTGTCCAATTGGGCCTACCCCCACCCCACCCTTTTTTAAAGCCCCTGGACTTGCTCCTATTTACTTATATAACAAAGGGGACACTGGGGAGGGAGGGACCTGGTTATCATTGTGGGTCTATTTTCTAATCTGAAAAAGAGGGGGATTATAATGGCTGGGTGGTGATGAGAAATTACTGGTAAAGGTGTGAGAGTAAAGCACTCCGATCACACTTAGCAACTCTAAGCTGCTGGAAGTAAGCTGCTTAAGAATTTCCTGTTGGTACAAGGCATTGTATAAGCAGAGGCATTTTTTATTTATCTGGCTTTTACGTAGATGATTTTAATCTGGCTTGAAACAGTGCCAGAATATAATCCAGGAAATTTGCTCCAAACAGCTATAAAAATACCGTAAATATATTGCAGTGACTTTAGAAGCCTTTAATTGTTTTACTGGGGAAAAAAAATCTGTTTTACTGTATGTTCTCACGTGTACTCAACTGTCCATCTCAGCTAACCAAATTGATTTCCCCATTGAGCAGCAGTCTCTTTGGGAAAGTTTGTTTCCCTCATGTGAACCCCATTCTTTTGCAGGCTAAATGTGTCTGGAAACACCCGCCCGGCGATGAGATATATCGCAAAGGCTCAATCTCAGTGTTTGAAGTAGATGGCAAGAAAAACAAGGTAAAAAGTGGTGATGGAAGAAAGATGGGTGGGAGAACTGCTCTACGTTCACAAGTTTCGAATAAAGTTCATTTTGTCTCCATTTCACCTTGTAAAGAAAATAGTATATAATTCTGTTTCATTAACAATAATGGTATGATCTTTTGTTTTAGGATTTTATTCTGATTAGTTTAGGAATCATTGGCCTACGTTTGAACTGTTTTTCTGCTTCCAGATCTACTGCCAAAACCTGTGCCTGTTGGCCAAGCTTTTTCTAGACCACAAGACATTGTATTACGATGTGGAACCCTTCCTCTTCTATGTCATGACAGAAGCGGACAACACTGGCTGTCACCTGATTGGATATTTTTCCAAGGTCAGCAGGATCTAGAGATTAAGAAGCTAATGGCCAGAGCAGGGTGATTGATGTGGACTGAGATCCCTAACAGGAAGAGGCAGTACCCTGGCGATGATGACAGCCTGCCCTTGGGAAGTGGGGAGGGGAAAACCCATGTATCAAAGATGGCTTAAAGAAAAAGTGCAGTTCTTTATTAAAACCTTCTGGTTTATTCATTTCTGAACCTGTGGGTTGGAGCTGCCTATTAATTACTGCTCAGGGCCCTGCCTACTAACCATAAGCCCACATCTTATAGTCAAGCCAACCTTATTGGCTTTGCCCTCTATGTTGCTATCTTAAAACCAATATATTTCTTTTGCCTGGTTTTCTAGCTGGTTTCCTTCAGTGATAGTGCCACTGTTTCTAATTGAAAGACTTGAGGCCAGGTTTTGCTATGACTCCATAGTACAATAGTGTTACTGAAAAATAACTCAGGTGCTGCCATACAGTTCACTCATTTTAAGTGTACATTCACTGTTTTTTAATAGTCTTAGACTTGTGTAACCACTGAGTGGTCACCACACTCAGTTTTGTGACCCCGTGGGAAATCTGTGAACAGACCTCCTCTCTAAATGTGCCTTTTGTGGCCATTTCACATAAATGAAATCATGCAATGCATGACCATTGCTTTTAACCCCCTTCCAGTATAGGAGCTTCCTCTCTGGAGTCTCCTCCCTTCTCCGGTAGCAACCTCCTTTGGAAAAGTTGGTTTTCAAGAGGGCTGCTCTAGACTGACTCGTCAGTCAGAGCCTTGCTGTGCTCTGTGTCTGTAGTGAAGAATGCAGAGTCAGTCCCTTAAAATGATACTGGAGGTCTCTGCGAGGGAAACCCTAGGATTAGCGGCTTTGACCCATTGTCTTGGGTGTGGACATACAGTTGTGAGCCTGACAGACCTCCGCAGGACTGGTTAGCCAGATACTTTGCAAGCAGCCTTGTTTTGTATCTGATATTGCTGATATGTGTTTACTCTTGATTTTAGGAAAAGAATTCATTCCTCAACTACAATGTATCCTGTATCCTTACTATGCCTCAGTACATGAGACAAGGCTATGGCAAGATGCTCATTGATTTCAGTAAGTGAAACTGCTAAGCCATAAACTCCACAAGGCAAGGACCATGTGAATATCCTTTGTCCTTTTGTCCTGTGGTCTCTGCAGTTCCTATCCTATAGTGGAAATACTGTTATTTATTAAGTGGATGAATAAGTGGGGAAAACCTGAACATAATCAGCCTGGTACTGAATACTCAGTGAATACAGGACTCTAAGTTGGTAACTAACAGTAGGAAATAGAGAGGATAGTAAAGACTTTATATTATCCCAGTTTGAGACTTAGGAATAGCACGTAAATGCATAAGGCTTCAAGTCTGCTTGTGAGTGTCAGGAATTTCAGTTTTATAAGGACTTGTCTAGAGGCAGTCTCTGTACCTCTTTGGGCTTTGGACTTCATGAATTGTACATTCTGTATTTGGAAATTTGCGTGCTCAGATTTATTGGTAACCTCAAAATCCGTACTCCTGGCACTTTTGTGGTCTTTCGTGGACATACACACAGCAACAAAGATGTCACCATACATTGACAACTGAGGTCAAACAAGGTGTCCTTTGTTTCTGTTCTGTTACTGCAAACAGGTGTTCTGTGAGTGCCACTTTTTTTCATATTATTGTGAATTTTTTCTGCTGGTTTTAAATGGCCACTAAAGATAGTACTGAAGTGTGCTGTCTGGGTCTTCTTCTGTGCCTTGCAAAGAAAATGGTGTGTTAGAACTGCTTCATTTGGGCCGATATTATTGTGCAATTGACCGTAAGTTCAGTGCTAAGTCTATATTAAATAAGGTGTTTTTAAACGGGATCACACAAAGGTTGCTTATTGATTAGTTGACAGAAATGTGACCAGAGGCTCAGAGGAACCTAACCCCATATTTCTTTAATAACTCAGTGTTCACAGTTACCTTTCAGAACATGCCTACTGTAAATAGTGAGAATCCACAGTACTCAGTATTCACTGGTACACACATGTGTTAGTCATAATTTGTTTTCTCATCGTTTCATTTTAAAGCCGTCTGGAAATAAATGAATAAGTAGGTGGCATAACCCTCTAAAGTGAGATAGTAGTGGGACTCTGTCTTTAGATAGGCAACACCTTTTTTTACAAAAAAAAAAAAGAAGGAAAGGTGCAGACAGGAAGAGAGAGGAAGTATTATTTATTGATTTATTTCTCTTGTTCCTCTTGGTTTTCCCCACCAGCCCTGGGATGTGAATTCGGGACCTTGGGGTATGTGTGGACTGCCCAATTGCTTTTCCACCAGGGTGTGCCTTTTTTTTTTTAACACATGACTTTACAGAAAATTTCAAACATCAAAAGTAGAATAATACTACAATAAAATCCCTGTAGTGATTACCATTTTATAGCCAATCTTGTTTTGCCTATATTCTATTGCCCCACTTTTAATTACTTTGATATTTCTAAATGATATAAGATCTGTTATACCTTTTAAAAAAATCTTTAATGTCATAAATGATATTTCAAATTTCCCTAATTTCGTTCTTTTTTTTTTTCTTTAAACAGTTCTTTATTTTCCCCCAAAAGGGAAAGGTGCAGGCAGGAAGAGAGGAGGGAGAAGCAATTTATTTAATTGTTCATTATCTTGTTTTATTGCTGTTTTCACTCACAGCCTAACAGAATTGACATGTTGAGATTGATAGATGTGACTGATGAATCACTTTGATTTGGAAGTTCCCATCTTGCTTCATTTCTCGTTTATTTATTGAAGAAGGTTTAATATAAATTTTGCAGAATGCATCCCCATATATTTTTTTAAATATAGTTTAATAACAAATCTGCAGGAACAGCAGCACAGAAGAAAAACAACATGAAAAACATTTACTTGCCTGTAGGCACTGTTAAAAAAGTGTAGTGAATGGATGGAGTCTGCTATGTGATTAAAAACACTACAAACATCATGTTGTTGCCATCAATAAGCAATTTACTTAAAAATCCAAATGCTGGTATTGTCCAGAAAAATTTTACAGATTTATTTATAAAATTGAACTGCTGAAACTTGTTCAGTGAAACGTCTTGTCTTGCATTAATGCTTTATGGCCTTAGATTTATATTAAATATTCACACGTGAAAATGGAAAAAAATGCCACTGCCTGATTTCTCTCCCCTATTTTATCATTTGCAATCATATACTTAGGTACCTTTTGACTCCGTGGCAGGTAAAAATCTAACGTTCAGCACTACCAATAACAAAAAGGTGGAGGGGGGAGGGATTTGAGAGTGAAATGTTTCCCATCATAGTGTATTTCTTAAGTATGTTCTCCGTCCATATGGCGTGCTAACTGGGTGTCTTTTGGTATAATTGTTGCACTTTTGGCTTAGATAGCGAACAGGTTGGTGTCTTCAAAAAGACTAACCAGATGGGCCTACTTGCCTCCTGCAAAGCAGCAATAGCTGCGCTCTGGAAGTGCAGATCTGTTTTGAAGTCCTGAGCAATTTCTCACACCAGACGAGGAAGTTCAGTGGACTTCTGATAACTTCTAATTTCACCTTGGTAGCAGACCTGTGATAATAAGGTTTCTTCACCCTTCCAGTAGAGGGCGCACTCTTGAAAAAGGCTTTTGTAGCCAGTCGCTGCCTCTGAGCTTTACCACCAGTTGATTTGCAGGCAGTCTGCTTCATAAAAGGAGTCGCAGTATTGAGACCTGCTTACTTATCCCACATCTTTTTTGACCAGAGCTCGGTGAGCTAGAGGCAGCGTGGCGGCTGCTTTCAACGCACATCCCCATATTCTTGAATGTTAGGTTTCGAAATTTTAGAACTGTGTTTCTTGAAATTTATGTTTCCCTACTACATATGTGGTACTCAAGCAATCAAAGTACAAAGACTGGGAAAATAGAAAAAGCTGGATAATGAAATGGCTTCCCGTCTACCCTGTTCCCGACACACCTACAGATAACCATTGTCACAAAAGTTACTAGTGAAGCTTTTCAGAGTTTAATGTCTAGTATAAGTAAATGCAAATATATACCCTCCCCGTCGGTTTAGACGAGTATGTATACAGCAGGCACACAGTGTTCTATGGAACGACCTTACTCCTTAAACCTACCATGTCGGAACATTGTTCTTTGCTATCAGGAGGAGAATAGAGTGTTGGCTAGAAAACATCTGTGTATTTGTTCCCTGGCAGGTTATTTGCTTTCCAAAGTAGAAGAAAAAGTTGGCTCCCCAGAGCGTCCACTCTCAGACCTGGGCCTCATCAGCTATCGCAGTTACTGGAAAGAAGTACTTCTCCGTTACCTCCATAATTTCCAGGGCAAAGAAATTTCAATCAAAGGTTGGTTTTTTGATTCTTTAGAATGGTGGTTATCCAGGGTGTTAGCTCCACTAATTCTCTCTTTTCTGCATGGCCTCGTTCATGCTTTATAACCTGCAAAAGTAATATCTGTTTTCTGCATGGCCTCGTTCATGCTTTATAACCTGCATAGGTAATATCTGAACATGAGAATGGAAGGCCCTCTGAAAACAGGCCACCGTAGAGATCTTCCTGAAAAGGGCCTGAGGGTTCCAGAGCCTTTGGGAATGGCTCTGTGGTTTGGTTTCTAAAGTGTAGGGTGGCTAACACTTAATTCTTAACATAAGTCAAGAGAGAAGAAAAGCTTCTTTATTCTGAATATTGATGCAAAATGGAAGAATTTAGGTAGGTCTGTCTTTGACCTTGATTTCTGTAGAGGCCAAGAGTAGCTTCTTGCTGTGATAACCCTCTTCTGCATTTAATTGGACTTTTGTATACGTTCTCTGAACATGTTGGATTGCATGTTGAAATGTCCAGTAATTGAGAGTCCATTTAGATTTTGTCTAAGGGAAAGGCTACCGTGGGTTGGGCATGAGTTTCTTTATTTGTACCAAATTCTCAGTAGCTCTTTTGTTTCAGAAATTAGCCAGGAGACAGCTGTGAATCCTGTGGACATTGTCAGCACTCTGCAAGCCCTTCAGATGCTCAAGTATTGGAAAGGAAAACACTTAGTTTTAAAGAGACAGGTAAAAGTGTTTATCACCTGCTTTTATGTTGCCGAATGTCACTGGAAGCTTAGCAGAGCAAAGTGGTGCCCTAACACCCAACAGGTAACCTTCCTTTTTAAAGGAGTTTATAGCACCTTTTACTTGGTTTCATTTCAGCAGGCAAGATGAATAATAATTTTCATTTTCCATTGAGGGCATAGTAGGAAGAAATAGATGAGAAAGCATTTTGTAAATAAAAAGACAGATTTTACACCTTAGTATTATTATTAAACCTGTAGCAATTCCTTCTTCACTAACAGTTGTCTTGGACTCCATACATATATAATGATGTTAGTTGACTGTATAATTTTTCCTGTTCCCCTCCCACCCCCCGCAGGACCTGATTGATGAGTGGATAGCCAAAGAGGCCAAGAGATCCAACTCCAATAAAACCATGGATCCAAGCTGTTTAAAATGGACCCCTCCAAAGGGCACTTAAAATGACCTGTTACTCCGAGCCAGCGAACCCCAGCAGTAGGAATCCCTAGGGATCTGTCTGTCATTTCTGTTGCTCTTGTGATTGGCAAGTACAGTATCCTTTGGGAAGGCCACCCCTCAGGACTGTCCTGGCTCCGACCTTTATGTTCACTGCAGACGCTGGTTCTGAGGAACTGTTGTTTCGGCCTCAGTGAGGTTGCCTAGATGGGATCTACATTAGACTCGATGCAGGTCCCTCGTAGCACTGACCCAAGGTGTTCTGTTTTGGTACTGTACCTGTCCAGTCACTGGTTCTCTCCTCATGTTCTTTAGCTCCATGAGGTTGTGTTGTGTCTTCTAAACTTTGTAATCATGCTTCTTGCCGCCTGGTCACCAGGTCTCCAAATACGGTTACTACCGCCAGGACCTTCCCAGTTATT
This sequence comes from Solenodon paradoxus, assembly GCA_004363575.1. Taxonomy (NCBI): domain Eukaryota; kingdom Metazoa; phylum Chordata; class Mammalia; order Eulipotyphla; family Solenodontidae; genus Solenodon; species Solenodon paradoxus. The sequence goes on along the minus strand of RJWH01001344.1, from coordinate 145,199 downwards.
CCTTACGTGTGTTTTCTGGAGGGACAGGGAAGAGGAGGTACACTTCTGAGTGTGTGTACCGGTGGGGGATGCGGTCGCCTTGGATTTCATCTCACTTGAAATGTTTTTCTTCATTTTTATTGGAAGACCTGTTTTTGATCAGTGTCAGGCTGACCAGAGACAAATACTTTTGAAGACTCCCAGGGATTAGTTTTGGTTACAGCACATAATCTGTCTGAACGAGGTGGAGAGAAGTCTTAGGAGGTGGTGATTCTGTACTTTGATTTGCGTTCACCTGTGGGCAGGCACAGTGGGCAGTGTGTAGTGCCTTGGTAGAAGGGAGTGAATGCTTCTTTTTGCCTGACTGACCAAAAAGGGTCCAGCAGTAATTGTTTTCTTCTCTCTTTACTCCCTGCCCCATTTTTACGTTTACAGGTGCCAAAATACCCTTTCATGCTGCATGCTAACTGATTAATTATACTGCAAAACCTTTCCCAGTACCCGTCTGATATGGCACACCTCTATTTCCACATAAGTTGCATTGGTTTGGTCGGAATGTTCTCGGATAAGTAGAAAATGATTGAATGTGACTTCTGTATCTCAGCCCATGACTCAGCGAGGCAGATGGCCACCCCTGCCAAGGTTTCTTCTCTGTTCAGCAGCGCCTCACCCGCCCTCTAGGACTCAAGAGCTGATGTCCTTCCAACAACAACTCCTCCACTTCCTTTTTGGGGTTTGTCACCATCCCCCTCTTCTCTGGTCTCCTCTATTTTTGGTGGTGTTCATGTGAAGGAAGAGATGTTCCCTCTAATTTCTCTGTAGCCCATTATAACCTCCTATCTTGGGGCAGCTTTTGATGTATGCCATGTCACCCTTCCCACTTGGTCTTCGACAACACTGCTGTCTTCATGTGGGGCCCTCCCCACAATCGCAACTCTGGTCATTGTGCCTTTCTCGTCATCTCTGTACACTACTATACTCACTGTGGGTTGGGGGAGCTCATTTTAAGCATGTTCAGTGGCAGCTCCCCACTAGTTTCAGTGTCACTGTTAAAATTTATCCAAAAGCAACTTCACTGGGGGTTTTCTTAAGGGGTAAAGGCCTTTTACAGAAGCTAACCCTTCCCACCTGTGGTGGAATGTGCTGTTCTATATCTACTCCTCAATAAAGCATGTTCTCTGCTCAAGTCCGTTTCATCTGGGGCTCTTTTATGTCTGGAAACGTGCGGCGGACCCGGTGCTGCAATGTGTACACGCGGGACGCACTCCCCCAGCTGTGGGCTGTGGTTTGCGGCCGTGGCGCTTCCCTCAGATGCAGGCTGGCTGTAGAGGGAGTGCTTGCTCTGAACTTGTCTGGGGATGAAGTGTTTCAGCTTCACCTGGGTTCCAGCAAATATGTATGCATAGTAGAAGCCAGTCAGTGTTACTCCCTGAATTCATTTTCCTCTGATCTCAAGGGCAAGGGGTCCACCAGTTAGAATAGGTGGGGGTGGTCGATGCTGTGGGAGGTGGGAGCCAGGGGTATCCCTTCTCACCTCCAAGCTGTTCACCAGGAGTGGCGGTGTCACCTGGTCATCAGCTCCCAGGTTGAGGCCATTTCTGCAAGTAGCCTCATTTTCCTGTACACTTGCCCCGTGTACAGAGGTGAAGGGGAAAGGGGGGGGGAGTGAAGCTACTCGCTGCGTTGGTTTTCTGTACTGTCCCTGGTGGTGGTGAGAACTTGTCCCAGTGCATAAAGTTTGTGCAGTTCAAGTCCTGTGTGTCACTTACTGGGAGTGGGGCGTGGGGGGTGGGATCAAGAAAAGCCTGAGGTTCTAAACAAGACTCACGTTCACCATCGAATGATATATTCACATCCCCGTTTTGGGTATTTGCACTGAAGGGAAATTTCTCACATCTTGAAAAAATCGAAGTTGGTTATAAGCACCCCGAGAATGGAAGGCTATGAGGTCAGGCATTTAAAGCTTTGTGTAGTCTGGATCCCAGGTTGCAGTGTGGCCTCCTTTCCTCCCCTGAAAGTAAAAGGAACCCTTTTCTGATTTAAACTCATCCCTTAAAGGTATGGGAGCAGGTGTTTGCTTCCTTGGCTACTTTGATTAAGACTCTATCCTCTGATTCTCTTATGTCAAAAAGTGCAAAAAGCAGCTCAGCGGCTTAGGCTCCTTTGGAAGAGCAAGAGTCCACAGCTATTCCTGGATCTGGCTCCTGAAGGCTTCCCCGTGGAAGCGCTGTTTACGAAGCACGGGGTGTGCCCTGCCTGCACAGTCTGCCTCCTGCGTGCACGGCCCTGCCGCCTGCTCTGACCGAGTTGCCGCACAGGTGCGCTGCTCCCTAGAAGGGGGCTGGAGCTGGCGTCACAGCAGAAGCCACATGCCACATGCGTCCTGTGGCGCCTCTGCCCTCCCTGCCGCTGTGGGACTGTTTCTGCAGCTCTTTTTTTTTTTTTTTTAAAGAGAGGAAAGGAGAGGAGGAGGAAGCGTTTTTATTTAGTTTATTTTGGTTTTTTCCTTGGGCTTTATTTACATGGTCCTCCTCAGTCACCACAGTTGCCTGAGCCGCAGGGGTGTGTACTTTGCAACTTGTTTGATTTCATATAGATAGATAGATAGATCATCCTTTCTAGTTCGATTTCTGCACTTTAGTCACAGTTCCTCATGTATCTAGCAGCTTCTATTTCAGGAAAAAGTTTGGAACTTCTGAAAGTGTTCAGATAAAAGAATTGATTTTCATGTATTCTTTAAGCAGCAGCTAGGGGCCAGAGAGCTAAACCAGAAAGCAAAATATGTGCCACATTTTGGCTCAGCTTCTGACTAAGGGATAAACGCTTTAGTGGGCACTGTCCTTGCCTCCTGAAGTTTCCTTCAGTCCACACCACGCCACTGCTGTACAGAGGGTATTCCACCTGAGGCGCAGAGGTCTTCACGGAACAGAATGAATCCTAAGCCTGTACTTGTGATGGTTCTTACTGCTGGAGTCATCTAACTTATCCTCAGCTCTGGTTTCGTCCCTATAAATCTTTGAAGGTTGCCTGATGGCTTAGGAATGGCCTTGAATGGACTCATCTGTGAAACTGGTTGGTTCAGCTCAAGGTTGAAAAGCCGGTATAGAAAAAGACTCACTTGCTTACACATTCCTTTCAGATCATGAAATGAATGGAAAACTGCTCTTTTGGCTGGCTGTTAGTGACTATTTTCAAGGGTAGTAATAAATGTACCTGCTTTCGCCTCCTTAGAAGAGCAGCGGGTAAGTCGATGTCATTCAAGCAGCAGTTTCTCCAAGAGGTGTGAGCATTAAGCAGTGTAACTCTCAACAGGGAGTCTTGTCCTTTTTCCCCTTCTGACCTGAGAATCTAAGACACTGATCCTTTTTTTTAGTGCAAATATGCACACATGTCTTATAGTTCCAAAAATTAAGCCTTTAAGGTTCATTCCTAGATACAAGGTTAAGTAATAAGAAACCTTGGCTTCATTCTCCCCCCACACACCCTAAGCTGGTCCATTGTGTGCCTGCTCAAAGAGCGGGCCCTGTGAAGGAGTGACCAGGGTTGGAGGCCTGGCCCCTTCAGCGTTCATCTTTCCTCGGTCACTCCTCCCAGGGCTGCATAGGTGGACACTTGCAAAGTGCTACATAGGGCTTCTGCGTGATAGCAGGAAAAGTGACTCCTTTGCTAAGTAGTGTGTATTGTGTGTTAGAATTCAGGAAACTCCTTTTGTTATTCATCAGGATCGTGGGATTGTAGAATTGAATCCAGAAAGTACCTTAGCTCTTACTTGCCACAGACTGCCTGACGGCCTCAACGAGACTGTCTCCTGCTGACGGCAGCAGTGTGATTGCTCACTTCCTTTTGGTATCTTCAGCAGAGTGCCAGTGAGTGTCACTAAGAAGGAAACAGGACTGCCCAGTGGTGAAAATGCCCCTGGTGCTAAAATACCAATTTGTCTTTTCTGTCTTGTGCAACCTTTACATGCAGGCCTCTGCCACCTTTTCAGGGCTTAGGAGCTTGTCTGTCTGTGCCCAGGGGTGGGGAAAATAGCCTGTGCTATTGCACAACTTTGTCTTATTGCTCCTTCCAAATGTTCTGTGTGAGACATAAACCCTTTATCCTTGACAAGTCATGCTCATTCCAAGAAGCCAGCCTTTCTTAACTGGTTATTTTCATTCCAAAGTGATTAGAAACTTACACTCCTCATCCAAAAAAAGAGGCATGGCAGGCCCTCCGCAGACCCTGCCACAGCAGTTTCTCCATCTCTGAGTGCATGTGCTGCTGCTCCTTCTATTGAGAGGTCTTGTTGTCCCTTCCTGAGTGTGGCCAGGACTTTTGATAAGCCTGGCAGAAGTGTTACTCTACCAGCTTCCACTCTACTCTTGGAAACGGGTGATGTTTCCAGACTTGAAGTGTGAACTAAACTGAATAGTGGGGGTTATTTAAGAGGCCTGTGTGAGCTGACACACTGCAGCCGAAAGTACCAAAGCCCAGACCCAACTCCCAGCTGAATGCAGCCATGCGTGACCTGCTTGACACCACATGAAGCTAAAGGGATAATAAGCTGAGTCTTGCAGCCTGCAGAGTTGTGAGGAATACTGGTAAGCAACTCTTGGGGACAGTTTGATTCGCTGCAGTGGGTAGGTAAAACAAGGATTTTTGAAACTAAATTCCTAAACTCAGTTTGGTTCCATGAATTGATCGCCTGTAATGGGAAGCCACGTGCTCAGAGTAGGGCCCTTACTGTGGTGACCACACTCAGGTCACTATTTGTAGTCTGTATGGCACCCTCAGCCAGGTAGCTGGTTTGGTCGTTCCGCGTGTCTCAGGTTAAATTGCTTCTGAGATCCCTGCCTGGTCTTGGAATTCTTAGCTATCTCCTTGCAAAAGCAAAACAGGAAAAAAAAAAGATCTTATCAAACGGAGGAGGCTCGTTCCTTCCTTGCTCAAGAATTCATGTGGCTTCCCATTGCCTTTTTTTTTTTTTAAAGAAAAAATTTTACTATTTTATTGCTTTACAAAATACATAACCCATATGTGCAGGTTTCCCCATTCCTGAGACCATTCACCCTGCCCACTTCCATCGCTTCCTGGACTGTTCACAACTGTCTTGATGTCCAAGTCTTCCAGAAGCTGGCTCCGCCCACCTAGCTTCCACCGTCCCCCGTTCTCTGTGGATCAGTCTACCCCCATGCCAACGTGCCACAAAGTATCTCATTAAATGTGAAGTATTATGGGTAATAGGGGTACTATAGTCAAATAAGTTTGGAAAACAAGTTAGTGTTGTTGACATCAGAGGTTCTCAAAGCCTCCCTGTTTGCATTGTCCAAGAAGACAACATTTCCTAAAATGATTGGATTTGGAAGGAACCTCCTGAAAGATCAGTCTGCTGGACTGGAGGTAGACACTTGTTTCTTCCCTACCTATTCACATAGGCCCCGGGTAAAAAAAATTCACTGTGAAGTATAATTCTGCCTACGACATGTCTACATTATGTCATAGACCTTTCTAGAAGTAAGGGGAGGGGTTGAGTGTTTGGGGTCCAGGCACCTTGACTCAACTCCTGACTGCCATTTCTTAAAAGTTACTTTTTAAGCATGTTGCGACAATAGAGGGTGATTGTCAAGGCAGGTTGTCATGCAGCATGCCTGGCACACACGTATCAGTGGTGTGTAGAAGATGTGGAACTAGTGTCTCCTGCAGAAGAGAGGAAGTATGTACATAAGAGTTGTAGTCAGGATCCCTGCTGGGAAGGAAACAAGCTAAGGTCCTGTGTCAGCAACTTGAGGGAACTTGTGAGCTTGGTTAGCAGGGATGCCCTGTCTGAGGAAGGGCCTTTACCTGGGACCTGAAGGACGAAGGCTTAGCCAAAGAAGGAGTACAGACCCCAAGGCAGGTGAGCAGTTGGGGTCTGTGAGGACCTGAGAAAGTCTGTTGGCTGAAGGGGAAGGATGAGAGCACAGGGCCTAGGGGACCTCATAGGAAACCCTTGAGCAGTGGCCAGTGGGGGGCAGGCATGTTGAGATTTCCCACTAAAATGCCAGGCTCTGGGAGGACAGGGGTGTCTTGTCTGGTGGGCAACAGCAAAGACCCAGGAAACTACTGTCCTCTAGGCAAAGAGCGGCAGCTCGTATTAAGGGTGGGAAGGTGAATTTGGGGGTAGATTTTGGAAGAACCAACAACTAGGGATGTGCTAGATGGGAATAGAGGGTGATTGGGTTTCTAGCTTGGGTAGCTGAGTCCATGTAGGTGCCATTTGTAGAGGTGGGTGATGCTAAGGCGTAGCTTTGGGGTAATATGTCAAGAGCTTGGTTTTTGGACAGGTTGAGTTTAAAATCTACAGGGTATGTGTTCAATGAGCAGTAGCTGCTATTTCAGTTGTGCTCAGTTTAACTCCTTCGGGGCTCTCTTGCAAGAGACTCCCCAAGAAGGGATTCTTCCTCAAAAGGTAGCAAGGACCTTTTAAGTGCCAAGCCCTATAGTTGGCACTATGGTAACAGTAAGATGTGTCCATGTACTTGAGAAACCCCGCTATCGAGGTAAACTGTTATTATAACATACTAAGAGCTGTGAATGAAGACCATGTGAGGTGCGTCTCGAATTCTGGGAGCCGATGGGTCGTCCCCAGACTGGAGTGCTTTACTGGGACTTTGGACTCTGGGTAAGAAATCAGAATTGGAAGAGAAGACCTTGTGCAGAACCCAGAAGCTTGAGTGAATGTGGTCTTTGAAAAGATGGCTGGAGAGCAGGCTGTGTGGCCTTTGCACAGGGTACGTCTCTTCTCCTGTTAGGTCATTAGGGTTTCAGGGCCAGTTCCCCATCACAGACTCCTCCATGCTCCAGGCCTGTCTGAATTCTGGCACAGAGGAAGGACTCAATAAATATTTGGTGAGTGTTGTTTCCTAAAATGTCTCAAATTTCAAAGACCCAAATACAGTCTTGGCTGATTCTTTGATCTCTCTTTGGGACCATCACTTGGGGCGGGCTGAGGTGGGCGGCACCTGGGATGCTGGTGAGTTACCGGCGGCAGTAGGAATGTTGAAGTGAGAACTACCTCGACTGGGAAGTTCTGCGGTCAGGAGAGGGCATGCCCTGACCCCCACCTCTGCAGTCTCACTGGACGAGGGTAAGCTGTGAGACTGAAGCAGAGGCTGAGTCTTCCTCACCGCCCGTGATGCACCGTCTGCCTTGGAACAGAAACCACTGCAGGTCCAGTGGAAGAGTCCTGGTTTGTCCTCAGCAGCTTTTGTTGCTACAGTTCTCCAGCACCCGGATGAAGGGGCTCTTCTCCACCGATGCAGCACCCTAGTTACCCCAATACCCCTGCCAAAGATTGCTACCCCCCCGCCCCCCAATTTTTTTAACCCATTTCTTTTGTGGCAGCAGGAACACAGCCAAACGTTACGCACCCTGGTGAATTAATGCCTTTATGCTGAGCCCACGCAGCACCCACTCATTCCTCTGTCCAGCACCTTGGTGCCGATTAATTTGCCCTTGAGGATTTCATTCTGACTGATGGGCACCTTTCCAAGCTTCAGTCTACCTGTAAGCCACTGGTGAGAGGACAGTTGTCTCCCCCTCAGAGAGGACTGGTGATGGATGGGCTTTGCCAGTGCTCAGGGGAGAACTTAACTGCCTGGGTCCTCAAGGGAAGCAGTGAGTTGAAAAACCACATTATACAAGAGACTTAATGAGCCAGGTCCCAGTTCTCCACGTCAGAAGACAGGTGGATTTGGATCCTGGAGGTCATTACTGAATGGGGTGTCTGCTTTCAGGCTAGAGCTTCAATGGGTCCCTGCCTTGAAGTGCCCTCCATTACAGAATGCCCACAATGCCTCCCACTTACCGGGGTGTCTCCTTTTCTGTCATCCCTACCTGTGTCCCAAGGCTGTTTTCCCACCGGAGGGAAATTTCCTTTGCAATTCTGGGAAAGACGTCCTGGGCTGGGCTAATGTGTCTGACCCTCTGCCCTCTGCCCTGTACCAGAGAAGAAGCCATTGGCCGTTCATTCATTTATTGAGCCCCTTCTGTGATCGGGCACTGGAGATAGACTGGGGGTGATTTGGTCCTGCTACACAGTAAGACGAGAGCTGAGAGGGCAGGGTCACTCCAACCTGCAGTTGTGACAAGTGCGTTTATGCAAGACCATGGCTTGATGCCGAGTGTCCTGCGCAGAACCCAGAGTTCAATGAGGGCCTTTGGGACGCCCCCGGGCTGAGCCCAGGAGAGACATGGAGAAGAGCTGGCCCGGTGGGTGGTCCGCTGTAAGGTCCAGGTGGGGAAAAGATGGTGTCCTCCAGGAAGCAAGCGCAGGGGCTCTCACTCTGACCCCTGGTCCTCATCCCCTCTGCCTGTGGAGAGTTCTGCACATGCACAGTGGTTAGGGGAGTCTTCTCTGGCTCCTTCACCCTTGGGGGCCTTCCCTACTCACTCCCCTCGAGGCCCTGGTTCCCTAACTCCCGTGTCTGTGGATCTCGATGGTGAAACTACGGACTCATCTGCCTTACTTTCCATTGTCCAGCCCTTCCTGAAGGAAGGGAAGTGGAATCCAGTGTCCCAGACACCCTCAGGCTGTCGTGGACTAGAAAACAAGACGCAGTTAGGTCCTGGGTATTGCCAGCTTGCTTTGTGACTGGGAGTTACTTTCCATCCCCTGCAAAGGCTGACTTCTTAGGTTTCTGCCCGCACTGATCATGAAGGGACATCCAACTCTTATTTACTGTGGGCTGGCTTCCAAGGCCCTTTGAATGGAAAGGCTCAAACACAGAAAAAAAATCTCAGGAAAACAGACTTGCCCATCTTTAGTCCCCAAAGCCTGTGTTAGGAAGAGCAGATGTTCTCTGAGGGATAAAGAGTCGCCCAGAGTCTGACCTGATGGAGGAGGGCAAACTAAGCCCTTCCCCTTCCTTTTGTGCTGGCCAGCTCAAGCCCCCATCTGCCACCGGCTGACACTGGCCTAAGTCATGCCTGTCCCCTTGGGCCCCCTGGGGTTGTGGCTCATCCAGAAGCTGATCACCTCCTGGGGTGATATGGACAGGATATCTGAAGACTGAAGGCATGACTCTGGTCACTGATTAGAACCCTAATGGTCGGTGACTAATGAGGGAACAAGGGTTCTAGGGTCTGAAATCCACAGTGAGCAGAGTGCCTGAGCGCGATGCGGGTGAAGGGTGCAGCTTCAGGGCCACAGCTGTTTCAAGGACACCTCGTTACCTCAGCTGTGTTTTGGGGTCTCGGCGTAATGGCTTGTGGGGAGCTGTTCTGTCTGTCCAGCTGCTTGACCCCCACCCTGGAGACTGACAGCAAAGTCTTCGGCCAGTTTCTCAGGATGCTCTTGTAATTCACTAGGGCCCCCACCTACCTTCCGTAGACGGTCCTCTTCTCCAGGGAGGTCCTGCGCCCTTTGCCTTCACTGGTGCCCTGGGGATGCAGAGAGGAGAGGTTGCAGCAGAGGAAGACTGTCTTGGAAACCAAGAAGGCCAGAGCAGGGGCCTCGTAATGGAATCATTTCTCAATCATCGTGAGCATCGAAGAAGAGCTGTGGGATGGTTCATTCACTGAGTCATCGGTTCAGTCCTTGTTCTTCCTTCTCTGTTCTCCCTGCCCGCCCGCCCTTCCTTCCACAAACATCTGGTGGGCGCCTCTCACAGAAACTGCTGGGTGATACAGAGGAGATGGCAGGTCTGCCAGTGGATAGGTTTCCAGTCCCAGGCCTGGAGACAAGCCATCTGATAGGGCAGGTGAGCTGGGAAGGAGGGACAGAGCGGGGACCAAGTCAATGAGGGCAGCTTAGTGTTAGGGCGTTGAACTTGATCCCCAGAGCATGGAGGGGGTGATGAATAAAGGGTGTTTTTCCCCTTTCTAAGGGCTTCATCGGGGGACTACCAGCTCAGATTAGCACTTTTAAGGTTCTTGTGCAGGGTGGGGATGGACTGATCTGTTTTTTCAGGTCCAGGCTTTAGACCCAGGGTAATTTTGAACCTTTGACAGAACTACACATCCTGTCTCCTTATCCCAGCATCTACTCCCTGGGCATGTGTAGACCCCTCCGCTAAGGAAACACCCAGGAGGCCTAGAGGGTGGCCCACTCTTCAGCAAAGGCAGGCCAGAGCACGCCCCCCGACCCCACCCCAGTTCCCTGACTCATTAGTGGCCAGGCCAACTCTCCTCTGGAAGGTCTGGGCAACAGTTACCTGTTCTTCTCTGGCGGAATGGGAGGTATTCCTAGGAGAAAGTAAAAGAAAAGAATGAAGGCCACACCGCCTCCCTGGGGTCTGGGGCCGGGGGCCCATGACTCTTCGGGGCTCAGTACTTTTGGTGGCTCTCCATGGGATTTCATTCTCCCCATCATCCCTGTGAGGAGGAGGCAGGGTGGAGCCGCTGGAAGTGGACGGACTTCAGAACCACTGACTGCTGGCCCCAGCGGGCATCCTTGGGAAAGCATTGAACCTCTCTGGGCCTTTGTCTCCCTGCTGGCGATAAAGGGGCTATCATTGTGAGCTTTAATCTCATGTGAGCATAGCAAGTGTGCAGGAACTGTTTCTCTTACACCCCTGTCCTTGCCCCTTGTGGGTGGTTGGATTTGGAAGTGAACTCTGACATGGCCTGGTCCAAACCTCATTTTATAGAGGAGGAAACTAAGGCCTAAAGTGTTGGTCACAGGTGATTTTCTCTCCTTTTATATTTCTTGTCCTCCACTTCCTATCCCAGAGGATTGACAGTTTGATTTTTTAACTTCTAGGGCTTTCCCTATGTGCTTGCATATGTGTGTGTGTGAAAGGATAGTTCATTTTCAACATTTAGACTCCTGTCATACATATTGTTACATAACTTGCTTTTCCCACTTAACTAATACCTTGCAGATATTTCTACATCTTTCCACAGATCTGCCTCATCCATAGGGCTATGGATAGGCCTCGTATATTTTCTCATTCTCCTATCGATGGCTTTTCTGTTATTTCCAAATTCTTGCTATTACAAAGAAGTTGGCATCGAACATTCTGGATCAAAAATTAGGGCTTTTGTGTCAATAGCACTTCCATCTGAGAGATTTCCCAAAGTGAGACTCTTGGTCAAAAGCATTATGTAGGGAAAGCTAGAGACCAGATGACCTCACTCACAGGTGGAATGTGAACAGACAAAACAAAGGAACAGATGAAACATAACCAAACCTGAAATGTTTGCAACAGAACTGAGGTCACCAAAAGGGAATGGGGCGGGCGGGGGCACACGGTGGTGAAGCCCACTGGACAGTGGGGAAGAACACTTGGTGATGTGGTGGAGGGCAGGGTGTGTTGACATATATCTAAGGAATGGGGAACCTGTACATACGACATTATTTTAATGTGTAGAATAATTACTACAAATAAAAATTTTTTAAATGCATATGGGGACACTTGTGGCTCAGATGGCTAAGGTACAGGCCATGTAAAGCCTATGGACTTGGGTTCAGGACCCAGGACCAGAGGTTTAAAAAATTAGAAGGCACGCACATTTCCAACTTTGATGGGTAATGTCAACATATCCTCATCACCCTTTACATATATAATGTTGACAGTAAGAACAAGAAAATGTTCTTTATCCACATTCTTTTCTCCTTATCCCCCCAGGATCTGATTCCCACATTGAGAGTGACCTCAGGGAGCACAGGTTCTTTTTAATAATCATTTGGAAAGCTTGGCTTGTGGCTTTGCTCACAGAGATTAGACGCTGATCTCTGACTCCACTACTACTCTCCAGAGTCATCGAAGGCCAAGGTGTCAGCAGGGTGCAAAGCATCCCCTCACCCCTCCCCAGGGTGACAGTGCTCCCCCTATGTCGGAGACAGTCCCTGTTTTTACCGGCTGACTGACTTAATTGGCGCTCGCCGAAGGACCCCGATTGGGATGGTGATTTATGTGGATGCCCCATCACTTGAGCCCTAAGGGACCGGAGTAGCAGACCCTGGGTCCTGGGCTCTGGTAAGACCTGTGTGCAGGTGTGACAATGGCTTCTGGCTGGGTGCCCTCCCACCTTGTCACTCACCTCCTACCCGCTTCCCCATCAGCCCAAAGAACTGGCTGGACTTGCCCCTCTTCACCTCCTGAAGCTGTAATTGAATGCTGGCGGCAGAGCCTTCCTGAGGGAGCAGAGGGTCGATGGGTTAGAGGGTGGGGGCAGCCTGGCCGGATCCCGCAGCACTTGCTCTCCATGGGCGCTGTTTCACGCAGCACTGTGCATAGGCGTGATGATTAAGAATTGGCTTCCTGGTGCTGTTCGAAGCACTTCGATATACTAACTCACTTAATCCTCAGCCAAACCCAAAGTTAAAGTACTGTTGCAGTCACCATTTTATAGATGAAAATACTGCGGCAGGGAGAGTTGAAATGATTTGTCCAAGGTCACCAGCTAAGATGGAGTGAGAATTTGAAGTCAGGTCACCTGGCCTGCAGGCTCAAACATAAGTCAATCTCATTGATCTTCACAACCACCGGACAAAGCAGGGAGGAAGACATATACCCATTTTACAGATAGGGAAATGGAGACTTACCGAGGTTAAGTGACTAGTCCAAGGTCACAGAGGAAGCAGTAGAGTCAGGTTTCAAACTCAAGAAGTCTGGCTCCAGAGCATGGGTTCTGCACCACCTGGGAAATACCTCCAATATAGTCAAGGTGGGCTCCGTGGGGGCCCTCCAGTACCTCCCATTTGTCCCAGACTCACTCTGCCCTAGAGCCTGGGTCTCCACGAGAAATGTGGCCTGGAGTGGAGGCTACCACCCTGGACAAAGACATTTCTGTCCTTGAGCTGAGGTGGCAAAAGTTGTAGACCACCGGTTATAGATTTATGTTCTCAACCCTCTATTATTAGCCTTTGTGACCTTGGCCAAAGCCTCCTCTCTCTCTGGCCCCTAAAGAAGGCCCTGCTCATCTTTGCTGAGAGGGAGATGATCGCCGGTAGGGAGAGTGAGAGTCTTCATGTATTCCGTGTCCGCAGTACTTGACGGCATGGCTGGTATCCACAGGCGCTCAGCATGTGTGGGATACAGGGTGCGGAAGGAGGGGGCCTTTCTCTGCCATCTGGGAGTAGAGAAGAAGATGGGTCTCCTTTTCCGGGAAGGCTGAAGACAGCTCTAGAGGAATGCCTGCTCGTGGCGGGCACTGGGGTTGGAAGGGGGTCGGCGGGTAGAGGGCTCTGGTTCCCACTCCGTTTCCCTTGGAGCAACACTGGAGCTCTTGAGACCCAAAGAAACCATCTGGGGTGCAGTGGAAACCACGTGAACTCTCACAACTCATCTCAGCTTTCAGGATCAGGAGCAGATTGTTTTCTAGACCTTGGGCTAATTCAGTCACTTTCAGTCAGTCTCCTCCCCGGGACGTCAGTGGTGGGGGCAGCTGTCTGGAACTGGAGTCTCCTAGCCCCTCCTGGAACCGGAAAAGTCTCTTTGGAGAGTTGGATTCACTTCTAAAAAGCTCATGAAAACCACTTTGCCTCTGTAAAAGGCAGCCTTCAAATGCAAGCTACAGAGAAAGGCTGCTTGTGGATTAAATAAGACTCACTCTTCTCCCACCCACCCACTAGCTTTCTGGGGGACTGTTAGGAGGCATTGGTCCCCTGTCCTGCCTCCATTGAAGCCCTCCTTATAACCCAAACCCCCAACTGCAGGGCTGATGGCAAGTGAGGGAGCAGTGAGAGCTAGGGAGGGGCAAGGTCATCCCAAAGGCACCTGCATCCCTGCTGCCACCTCCATAACGGTTAGCAGCCCATCGTGTCGGCAAGTCCCTCCTGTATTCCAAGCCCTGTGTCTCTTGATACAGAGCGATGTCCCATGAGAGCGGAAGGAGAGTAAGCATCAGCCCAGCTATGCTAGTTGAGGTTTAGTGATGTCCCTTTCCACTCCCCCCACCCCACCCCGTGGCTACTCAGCTCAGCTTCTCTGTGGGGCCAGGGCCTCTGAAGCTTGGCGCGGACTTGCTAAAGCAAGTCAAAGCATGAAAAACCTTGGGAATCGTCTTCCCTCTCCCCCCATTTTACAGGTGAGGAGACTGACTCCAGGGGCGAGCAGCAGTGACCTTGCCAAGGTTGTAGAGCCCATGGGGAACCTGAGACTGGAGCCCAGGGCACTGCGCCTGTACGGCCGCACTCTTCCATGTCCAGTCAAACCAGGGAAGTGACCCACCACGGAAGGCTGGCCATTTGCTGGCCTCCTAGGACTGGCAGGAGCTAGGTTGGCAAGGCTCCTCGGGGCACTGGGCCTATTTATCTCTGGTCAGTTGTCCTTTCTCCCCTGTCTGATGAGGAGGTCACCAAGGCCAGAATCTTAGTCTTCCCCCATCAGATAGGCTGGGGTGCAGAGTGGGTCTCTCACTTTTAGGTTTCTACTCAGCGACAAGGCTCAGATCATTTTAGTAGAAAAGACCGACCATCAAACCCGTACTTGCCAGGAAATAAGAGTTTCTCCCTCATGTGAGACCTACAGTGGTCCTGTCCCAAGTTGATCCCCAGGAAAGGGAATTCCGGACAGTCTCATGCGCACAGATACAGCGTCAGCCCCGGGCAGGGTGTGCAGCTGTGCTTTTGAAGCCGTGTAATCTTGGACAAGCTACTTGACTGCTCTGTACCTTAGTTTTCTTATTTGTGAGATGGAGGTAATAGTATACCTTCCCCATAAGGCTGATATGAGGATTAAGTGGGTTAATATTTATAAACAGTGCCAGAAAGTTTATGCTAAATACGCGGTAAGTAAAACACACACAGTGCTGCTTCCATGCCTGCACCCCTCCAGAGGTCGGCCAGGCCAGGACCGTGGCCTTGAACCTACCCACTGAGGAGACTCAGACAACCTGCCTTGCAGTGTAAACCTGCTTCCTGGCAGTCATGGAAGGACTCTGCCCACCCGCCAGGGATCATCCTCCTGTCTCCCCAAAGTTACCTCCAGGTTCACGGTTACCCAGGGCCCTGCTTCACTGCCAAGTTCCTCGTCACCTGCCATGGTGCCCGCAGACAGCCCCACCAGGAGAAGCAGGGGCAGGGAGAGCAGCATGGTGGTCGCCGCTCTGTCCTGGGACCCTCTGAGAGCCCCTCAGTCTCCAGCAGGCCTGTCTTCTACCCCTTTGGTGTGGTGGGAAGCTTGTGCTCTGGTAGGTAGGACACCCCACCTGCTTTCTGTCCT
>RJWH01001344.1:105993-129989 GCA_004363575.1 Solenodon paradoxus | reverse complement strand
TCTCCCCAGAATCTAGCCAACATTGTACCACCTGTCTCCCTTCCCGACCCTGGGCTCCCCTCCCTGGCGCTCACCTCCATCAATGGCCCCATCTGTGATTGGAAGCACATGTCTTTCCCTAAGAACCAATAGGGTTTAATGAAATGAGGCTCCTCACAAGCTAGAATTGGGACTTGTCAGAAAAATGGCTTCCCACCACAGGTCTCATGGTGCTAAACTATCTTTCCACTGCCGTCAAAGTGATCTTTTTAAAGCCCTAACCTGACCTGGTTCCCTGTTCACAACTTTCTACTGTCTCCCCATTACCCTTGGCATAAAGTTTAAGCTCCCTCGCCTGGCATTCAAAGTCCTGTCCACTTAGTCTCCCTGTCTCCCGTCCATCCATCCACTCATCCATCAGTGTAGAATCAGGGGCTTGTGGTTAGAGACTTCGATTCCAATCCTAACCCTAAATAGCTGTGTGACTTAGGCACACTGCGGAACCCCTCCAAACCTAAGAATTCTCATCTGTAAAACAGGATTAATAATAGCACTTATTCCAGAGTTGTTTGACGATGGAATGAGATAATGCCCGTGGAGCACTTAGCATAGGGCATGTTGGTAAATATTTAATACCTGTTAACTATTATTACTGCTACTCTTACCGACACTGGGTGAGGCGTGGCCCACGGAAGCTGAACGAGACACCATCCATGCCCAGCAGCATCACACGGTCCAGGAGAGGAGACCCCGGCTGTGTGAGGTCACAGAGAAAGGAGCAAGGGAAGGGTGGGCCTCCCCCAGCCTGCTCTGCGGCTCTTCCCTGCCTGAGCTGTGGCCTCTGCCTGGACCTCCCTCTCCACCTGGATGAACTCCTGTCCATCCAACTTAACTGTCACCTCCTCAGTAATTTTCCTCTCTTTACTCCTGTCCTCAGCAAGAATCAACTGGCCCCTTTCCTGGGCTTTCCAAATGTCTCCCACCAGTATCGCTCCCAGTTCCGCAGGGCCGTGGTGCGAGGTCGTGCAGGTGTGTCCTGTCCAAAGGTAGCTGCTGAGGGAAACAGTGCAGGTGAACCCAGCCCTCACTCTGCTCACAGCACCTCACGGCCTGGCTCAAGGCCACGTCGCTTTGTACTATGCTTTGTGGCATTTCTCCCAGAGGGGCCAGCTGGGCTGAGGACCGCCCCGTTGGTCTGCCACATGGTGGAACTGTGATGGATGCGTGCCCGGCACACAGTAGGTCTTTAAGAAACATGCATTGGGGTGCCTTTGTGGCTCAGGTGGCTGATACAGCTGAGGTGTAGACCATGTAAAGTCCAAGGACCTGGGTTTGTGACCTGGGGTGGGGTGGGGTAAAGAGGATCATGACTAAAACAAATAAAAATGCTTCTTCCTACTCTCTCTCCCTCCTTTCCTTCCTTCCTCTCTAAAAACAGAGGTCTGTGCAATCACTCTGTGTCCAGGCCAGCAAAGGCCGAGATGAATAAGCGTAAGAGTGGAGGTTTGGGGGAGAACCACCCCCATTCCCTCCACACACCACTTCCACCCCCTTCCAGGAATCTCTTTGGTGGAACACAAACCTGCTGACTTTGGAATCCCTGGCCCATCCTGCTTCTGCCTCAGCCAGTCCTAGATGGTGGGTCTGTCCCCACATTCCAGGGGGCGGTCACTCAGCCTCCCACCGACCTTTCCCAAGGGCCGTTAATCCCTTATGTCCCATTTTGGGGTTTCCACTGTGGTTAGAACTTCTTCCTTATAGGGGAAAAGATGTGCTTTTCATTCACTTCATTTCACAGATGTGAAAGCTGAGGCGACTTGGCCTTGCTCTAAGTGACACTGAGAATTTGAGAGTCTGCTTCCCACTGGCCCCTCTACACACCAGGGCCTGATGGAGGAGATGACCGCAGAGTTGCAGCTTGGGCGGGAGCTGCCTTCTCATGCCACTGGTCCAAAAGGATGACCCTAGGACCTAAGGCGGCTCTCTGAGCCCCAGTCTTAACATTCGTAAATTAGGGTCGCCCCTCTTGGGTCAGTGGTAAAGATTTCTTGAGTACTTGTCCTCAAGCGCATGACACAGCTCTGGCAGGTAGTACACACTCAACTAATCCAAACTTCTTTTTGTGATTATTCCATTAGGGAAACTTGGGCCCTGGCGCTGGCTCCTGACTTGGCGCTCCTGCCCCTCAAGGCGCCATCCCACGTGGGACAGGATGTGGGGGGTGCAGCAGAGAGGTGAGGGGAGCATGGGGCAGAGGCGAGGACTGCTGGAGGAAAGGAGAGAAAATCCCAGAGGTCCGGAAGGCGAGGAGGGAGGCAGGGCACGGGCTGGAAACCGCGGCTATTTGCAGCTTTGCCCTTGGGCTGCGGTCAGGCTGGTGCTCCTGGCAGCCGAGCTGGCTGCCCTGCCCGGTGCCCTCATCCGCCCGGGCACTGCCCTGGAGGAGCGCCCCGCTTCCTCCTGTCCTCGCGGACCCTGCGGTGGGTGGGCTGGGGCGTCGCAGCCAGAGGAAGGACGAGGCCACTGGAGCAGGGCAGGGCGCGAACGTCGGTTGACTGCGGCCCCGCGCGGGCTCGCTGGGCCGGGGGCAGGAGTGGGTCGGGGTACCACCCGGGTTGCGCTGGGCTGGGGCCGAGGTACGTCGAGGCAGGGAGCGCCCCCCGGGTGCGCTGGGTCGGGGTGGGCGCGAATCAAGGCTGGGCAAGGTAACACCCAGGGTGCGCTGAGGGCACGCGAGGTAGGTCGAGGCAGGGCGCGTTGATTTGGGGGCGGGGCAACGGAGATCAGGGGTGGTAAAGCCGAGTCTCCTGGAGGCGGAGTGCGGCCGTCTGGCCGCGGGGCGGGTCGCGGCCTCGGGGGCTCCGGGGCGCCGGGTGGGCGCGCAGCATTGCTAAAGGCTGCGGTTTGGCCCTCAGTGCGCAGCCGAGAAGAGAAAGGACGCGGGGGAGGTGTGGCGGGAGGGACGAGGATTTACAAGAAAAAAAGCCGAGAGAACAGCGAAGAGGGAAACACGAGCCGAGGACGGGATGCGGGCAGGAAGCTGACGTTTCCCGAGCGCCCACTCCGTCCAAAGTAGGTGGGAGGATTGGCCCCATTGTGCCGGTCGGCTTGGGGCGGCCGAGTGCCTCCCCAGGGCGGCCCAGCTCCGGGGCGACAGGGTCGGCGAGGAGCCTCACGGCCGCCGAGCCGCCGGCGCTTCCCGCCTGACCGAGGACGCACGCGGGCGCTGCCGGAGGAAGACGCGGGCCGCGAGGACGGGAGCGGTGGCCGGAGCACCGGCCGGGGTCCACACCCGGATGACGCCCGGGGATCGCGGCTTCAGTCTTTCCCGCGCCGGTTCAGAGCCCCCGTGGGGAAGCTTCTGGCCGCCTGCCTCCCTTCCTAGAAACTCGGATTGGCTGATCCAGGCGGGGCAAGAGCTGAGTCCCCAGTCCTGACGCCAGCCCCTGGGGTGAAGGGACACTAGGGAAAGGAGGTACTGGCGCCAGAGTGGGGGAGCCTTCACGGGGCAGCAGGGCGGCCCTTCCCTGGCAGGGCAGGGTGGTGGGTAAAGCCGGGACAGTGCGGGATTGCGACCAGCAGTCTTCTCACCCTGCGCCGCACTGGTCCAGCTGCGATGGCTGGAGACCGCAGAAAAAAGCAAGTCTTACACATCTTTGCCGCCACCTTCATGCAGTCACTGATTCTGGGTACACTGAGCACCTTGCAACACAGGAGTGCCCCAGACGGAGATGAAAGACAGACGAGGATGATACCAGTTTTAACACAGTGAAGGTCGGAGGCAGGGACCTGTGGGGAGAGAGGAAAGACTCTGGCCGCCCTTCACCCACATTGATGATCCTGCTGGCTGGCGTCTTAGGCAGAAGGGGTTTGGAAAAGTGGGTCTCTCTACACCCAGCGCAGATGGAGCCAACATCCACTGCCCTCTGTGCCCAGAGTGTGTGGGCAGCCGACTGCCCACAGATACTCCAGAGTGTCTCTGGAAGCGCCTGAGGGTCTTGCCTGGTTTCAGAAAGAAATTCTCAGAATCCTGAGAATGATTCAAAGCAGTCTCTGCACTCACTCTCACAGTCAGGCCCTTCCCCCAGGATCAAAGGCACATCCTGACACAGGGGCCCAGGTCACTGGGAGCTCCTGCCCTGTCTCCCTTCTCCATCACCTTTCCCCACAGGGCAATGGCAGGCTCCTGCCTCCATTTTCGTTACAATGAAAGTCTATAAGGAGGTGTGCCCTGATGGAGCAGCCATCCAGTTAACCACTTCCGAAGGAACACAGGCCACATACCTCTGGGCTTGAGTCTTTTTGGTCCTGGTGGGGAAATAACCAGTGTGAACAGTAAAATAAAGTGCTTCTTCCTCCTCTCTCTACCTGCCTGCCTGCCTGCCTGCTCATCTTCATTCCTGCCTGCACCTTTTCTTTAAAAACAAAAACACAGCTCTATAAGGAAAGACGACAAAGAGACACACATTAGGGGTTTGTCCCCCGGAAGGATTTCAGCCAAGAGCAGAAGGAAAACATGGTTTAGTGGTTAAGAATAAGGCTCTGGGTGCCCCCTGGTGACCGAGTGGTTGTGTCCACTGAGTGCAGTGCACACACAACCCAAGGACCTAGGTTCGTGACCTGGAGCCAGGGGAGCAGCCGGGATAGACAACTAAAATAAGTAAGTGCTTTTTCCTCCTCTCTCTTCCTGTCTGCTGGGCTTCAGTTCTGTCTGCACCTTTCTTTTATTTAAAAAAAAAGAAAAAAAAAGAAAAAAAAAGAAAGAAAGAAAAGAAAAAATTGGACTCTGGAGTATCCTGTGTCTCAGGTGGCTCAGGTGCAGCCCCAGGGGTTAAAAAAAAAAAAAAAAAAGGATTCTGTGTTCAAATTTTGACCCCACCACTTATCATCTGTGTGACCTCAGGCAAGTTATTTAACCTTTCTGAGCCTCACTTACCTTATCTGTGTGATGGGAGCAATAAGCGTGGTGAATTTGGGGTTGGGCAGGGTGTGCTGTCATTGTTGGAGGAATGGGGAGCCTGCACATAGGGCTGTGTGTTCTTTTGTAAATCAAATTTACCTCGATGTTTTTAAAAAAATGCTGTTGAGACGTTTAAATGAGATAATGCTCCAAAGAACTTCATGCAGCGCCTGACGCGTCGCGGACTGTAATGCATGGTAGCATGTAATTGAACTATAGCATGCATCCAGGTTTTATGGCAAAGCCTGGATGAAGGAAAGTCATTTTCAGTGTCCCCTGCTATCAGGTTGTAAGTTTCCTAAGGACAGGAGCTGGGTCTCTGCCGCCTGCTCTCTTTTCTCAACAAGTTTCAGTGGCTGGACCTTAAAGGTGGGGAGAAAAGTGAACAGCTAATTGAAAATACAATTATAATGACGGTCCTTCGTCTATCCGCTGGAGCCTCCAGAGCCGACTCTGCAGCACAGTGCGTTTCTCGTGTCCGGGAGGACTCCGGAGCCAGATGGGAGACAGTGCCCACGGTTCCGGCGACGTGGCTGGCTGGGGCTGGGCTGGGGCTCCGGCCGGTGCCTCCACCCTCTCTCCCTGGCACTGTCTGGAGCACCGAGCACACTGCAGGCCACCTGGGAAGTGGGGAGAAAGACCAGGAGGCCTTGAATGCGGTGCTGGGGTGTGTGGGTTTCATCCTGCAGACCCTGGGGGTCAGTGGTGCTTTCAGAGCAAAGGAGTTAATGTGGGATTCTGCTTTTTTTTTTCCCTTTAGGGGTTCCCACCTCAAAGGGGTGAGGAGGAGTGGGAGCTGGAGACAAGGAAGCTGTTTGCGGGTAATTGTAAGTCTAGAGGAGAATGGCCAGCCTGGGACTAGGGAGAAGAGGGCAAGGTCAAGGTCTCTGAATGGGTCTGAGGTCAGAGGGAGAAGCAAGCCCTGGGATGAGGAGGAGGAAGGACAGCAGGCTCTGGGAGGGCGAGGTGTCCCCTGCGGATTTTGGTTGTTGCTTAATCTGACCCTTTGGAATGTCTCTGACTCTCCCAAGGGAGGTGCCAGGAGGTGCTCGGAGCTCAAGGGACAAGGCCATGGAGCTTTATGGATGTGAGTGCACCCCTGCGAGATCAAGTAGCCCAAGCAAGGAGTTGAGAATAAAAGCGCTGAGGCTGAAGAGCTAAGCAGCCTCCATGTTTAAGGGCAAGAGAGGAGGGAAGAGAGGAAGGAGAGGCTAGGAGGGGCGTCAGGGGAGGGGCAGGTATCAGGACGGAGGTGCTTATAAAGATTTCTCTGTACATGAACAAACGTACATATGAACACCTAGAAAAAGAACCAGAAGATCACACTTAGGCTGCGCATGGCACATAGAAAAGGCCTGGAAGAACGCACTTAGGGGTTGGTGGTGGCCGCTTCTGAGCTGGGCAGTAGGTGAAGGGAGGCTTCTACCACCTATTAATATCCTATGTCATATGGTTATTTTACAGTCAAAATATGTGCACATATTATGTTCACAGTTGAAAGCAAGAGAAGTCCAGTGACCCCCTCCATATCCCCGGGTTCTGCATTTGAGGATTTGGCTGTGTATGGAAAACCCATCTATGTAATTCGGCCTGTGATGGCTGTGTCTACCAAATATGTTCAGACTCCCCCCTTGTCATTGCTGTTATTATTTAAAAGGAAAGGTGCAGGCGCTAATGGAAGTGACTAGGCAAGCAAGAAGGCAGAGCGGGGAAGAAGGAGCATTTTATTTTACTATTTTTTTTTGTTGTTTTTTGTTCATCTTAGTTGTTCTCCCCCAACCTCAGGACGTGAACCCAGGTCCTTGGGATGCATGTGGACTACGCCAGCCGGAGGTGGCAGACCTAGCTGCCACCAGCCCTGGGCACACTGCCATTATTATTTAAGCAATACAGCATAACTACTATTTGCATTTTATTAAGTGTTATCTAGAGATGATTTAAATGAATAAATAAGGTAATCTAGAGATGATTTAAATAAACAAAGGGTGTGAGCAGGTTATATGCAAATGCTGTGTCATTTCATATAAGGGATTTGAGCTCACCTGCAGATTATGGCATCCGTGGGGGTCCTGGAACCAATCCCCTGCAGAAACCAAGGGATGACTTAATGTCCTTAACAGGAGAACAGATAACACAGTTGTGGCTGTGGAATACCACACAGCACAGAACATGAATTAGAATGTATCTATCAATGTGTATAAAACTGATAAGATGTTGAGCAAAAAAAAAAGCAGGTTACAAATACCTAGAGTGAAATCCTGTGCACAATCTAAAAGCATGACGAACATCATAGATGAATACATACAGGTATAGTGAAACTATCTATGTAATTGATCAATTCAGGAGAAAACGTACCTACAGGGAGGGAGATGAGGCTTGGCAAGAGGACACAGAGTGATCCATTTTTTCCGTAATGATTTATGTATTAAGTTGGGTAGTGAGCATTTGGTTTTGCTTTGTTATTATCATACAGTTTTGTATGCCTGATATCATTCATACATTAAAAAAACAAAACAAAACCTCCAGAACAGAAATTGGACAAACCACGGGAGAGAGGGATTTTAAGAAAGAGGGAAGTGTACCCGCCCTGGTGGCCTAGCGGTCTAGTCCACCCTGGGAGCAGTCCCACACACATCCCAAGGTCCCAGGTTCAAGACCCAGGGCCAAGGGTAACAACCAATGTGGACAACTAAATAAAAATAAGTAAAGTGCTGCTTCCTCCTCTATCTCTTACTTATCGCTCCTGCCTGCACCTTTCCTTTTAAAAAAGAAAAGAAAGAGGGGAGTGGCCATGTTCTTGGTGGAGTAGTGATTTGGTCAACTGCCACTGGAGAAGGGCAGTCTACATGCATACATCCTAAGATTCATGGTCAGCGTCCCAGGCTGGGGGGAGCAACCAAGATGAACAACTAAATAAACATAAATAGAATGCTGCTTCCTTCTGTCTCTTCCTGCCTACTCACTTTCATTCCTGCCTGTACCTTTCCTTTTTAAAAAAGAGGCACACCCTGGTGGAGCAGAGGTTAAATCAGTCGCCTCTGAAGGAGCGCGGGCCACATACCTCTGGATTGGAGCCTGGGTCTGGGGAGAAACAACCAGTATAAACAACTACATAAAAATAACGTGCTTCCTCCTCCTCTCTCTTCCTCCCTGCTGGGCTTCAGTCCTGCTGTACCTTTCTTTTATTTAAAAAAGAGGAAGGAAAGAATGAAAAGAAAAAGAATTGAACCTGAAGCACCCTGTGATGGCTCAGGAGGCTCAAGTGCAACCTCAGTGGTTTAAAAAAAATAGGACTCTGTGCTCAAATTCTGACCCCCACCATTTATCATCCGTGTGAACAAGAAAGAAAGAAGGGAAGAGGCACATCCTGGAGGCTCGGGTGTTAAATCTGCGGTGGTGGCACAGCCCTACATAAAGCCCAAGGACCTGGGTTCATGGCCCAGGGCCAGAGGAAACAACCAAAATGCACACCTAAGTAAGTGAATAAATTCTCCTTCTTCCTCTGTCTTCCTTCCTTGCTACTCACCTTCATTCCTGCCTATTTATTTCCTCCAAAAACACAAAAGAGAAAAAAGCAAGCGGGACAAGCCGGCAGGACGAATGAGGCTGCATGCCCTGCAATGACCAGGGGCTGAGGGCTGGGCCCCGGATCTCCTGGGATAGGAGAAAGCCCGACAGTGTTTGGGGTCAGAGGCAGAGTCCTAAGAAGAAGACCCTGCAATCCCATTAGCAGCCAACAAATCCTCCTGGGGATTTTCCACTGTAATCTGGGGCTCCCACCGCCTCAGAGGGAGCCCTGCGGGGGTCTTTGGTGTTGCTGCTTAAGATGCAGCAAAGCTGTCCGGTCTCTCACGGAAGGGTCGATGGGAGTGACTCCTCGAGGACCTGGAGCAGGGACAGCATCAGGGATGACCATGCTGACTTGGTGAGAGTCAGTGAGTCTCTGGCGCCCAGGGGCGGGTGGGCGAGGACAGTGTTGAGGCTTGAAGGTTTGAGAAAGCAAAAGCCAAACCCCAGTGCCTGGGCATGGAGAGTGGGCGATGCCCAGGCTTGGCAAAAAGCAGGCTGAAAGATGCAGTGCCAAGCTGGGGAGAGGGGCTGCCAGGGCTGGAGATCAGAGGAGCGGATGGCGGAGGGCCGGGACACTGTTGGGGCTTGAATCGGAGGCTGCCGGGGGGCAGGCTGGTGGTGGGGTGGAGTGTGGGGGATCAGGGCAGCCAGGGGGTGGCCAGGAGGAAGCGGGCAGTGCCAAAGGAGCAATGTGAAAGAGTCAGTGCCAGCTTGGGGCTGGGGGGTGGGGGGAGCCCTAATTCATCCTTTCCCCAGGTGTCTTGTTTTGCAACAAAAGCAGATGCCTCTCTTGGTGACTTGTGAGACCTTACAGCATCCGGGTTCAGAGCGCACCCCATAAAGACAAATCCAAAGATGGTTTGTCTTTTCTAACCGGTTCTTGGTACAGATGAGGACAGTGATGCCCGAAGTGGGGGACTGGACGCCCCAGAGAGCAGGAAATGCTCCGAGATGGGACTCAGGCCTTTCCAAGGCCACCCTGTGAATCTAGTGACCTAGAAGGAACCTGCCTGTGACCAGCATCTGTGGACTATAGGGTGGGGAGCTGGGAGGTGGGGAGGAAGTACCAAGAGTAGAGGGTTCCAGTCTAGACTTAGGGAGCCAGTGGTCCTGCTGGGGAGACCCAGCACATCTAAAGGCAGCCAGCAGTGGGAGCACTGTGCTGCACTGGGTGGGGGTTTTATGGGGAGGGGGGCTCCCATGGAAGCTGTAACTTTAACAAAGCTCCCAAACAATGGGGAGACATTTAAATGCATTGAGATTTTATTTTCAAGGGCAGTCAGATGTCCCATACACTGGAGAAGACTTTGAGCCACGAGTTCATCCCTTATTGCTAAGTGTCTGGAGCTGACCTTGGTTACTCAGCAGTTTGTGGGGGACAGGGCAGGGTCTTCTGATCAGCCCATCAGTGTGTTGAGGGACAGAGTTGAGGGCTTTCTCTTAGCTGTCATCAGCTGCGGCCCTAGGACAGGTCTTGCCAGGGGCGGGCAGAGGGCAGCTGGACGTAATCGCCACCACCACTATTTTGTCAGCATTTTTGTTTACCTCCACGATGTGTTTGGGGCCTGGCCTGTGACCGACCGAAGGGGTGCTTGGCATTGTGGGAGGGTGTTGGCCGAAACTGGATGCCCCAGAGAGCAGAGAGGCTCTGAGATGGGGATTCGGGGGGTGGGCCCAACTGGGCAGAGATGGAGCTGTGGGAGCTGCCCTTTGGGGGTGGCCTGAACCTGGACAGCCGCCCCGCATGCCCTGTTTGGCCTGGGGGGCGCCTGGCCCATCATCAGAAGGGTGGGGTGTTCAGCAGCCCCCTGGGGGGTGCAGGATGGGACCCATTTAGCCTCCACAGTCATCTGACCCCCATGACTCAGGCCTGGCCCTGCCCGTGGAGGGAAATGGGCCAGTCTGAGCTCATCACCACTGCCCGGAGCAGGAGTGGTAAACAAGTTCACCCTCTGCCTCCTGTCCCTGAGAGGAAGCCGGGAAGAGGGTGAGGTGGGGGACTGCAAACACTCCGCCTGGCCCAAGCCATCTGCATAACGCAGACAAACGTCATGGGCGTCCATGGGGCTGTCAGGTGTTTGCAGCCTGTGCACATGGGCCTGGCGGCAAGAAGTCTGTTTGCTTTTGGGGATCCCATGGCCAACCTTTTCCAGGGATCGGGTTGGCCAGAGCTTGGACAATTTCCCCTCCTCCCTGGGGTCTGAGGGCTGAGAGGCAAAGGTCAGGCCCGAGGCTGCAGGCCCCTGTGGCGCAAGCCTGGTTTGTTACTGGTCCTTGGCCTCCTGGCCTCCAGGTCCCCTGGCTCACACCCATGTGCTGGGGTATGGGAGTAAGGGTCGTCCCAGCCCTGTGCCCTCTGGGATCCTCTGAGATGCAGCTGAAAACGTCCTCGGGCTGTTGCTTGGGCCTGCCAGGGCCTGTGGCGAAGTCTGAGAGGGCCCAGTCTTCAGTGTCTTTCCTCTTGCTAGTGGCCTCTGGCTCCTCCTCTCCTTTCATCTCCCTCTCTCTCCTCCTTCTCTCCTCCCTCATGCTTTTCTGTCTTCCTCCGTTCCTTTTACACCCTTTTCCAGGCCCTTTCCTCCCTCTTAGCTAAGATAACCCACATTGCTACCTGTGGCCACCAGATGGCACCAGCACACCAGTGTCCCATCCCTGCTGGGAGGACACCCCCGCCCCCACCCCCCATCCCAGTCCAAGAGCATCAACCACCCTTAACCCTGCGCAGCACTCACACCCTGCGCAGCACCTTCCTGACACTAAACGTGGAGGAAAACAGAAGGAGCAAAACCAGGCGGGGCCAGAAGCTCCCAGGTGGCTAGAGATGCTCTCAGGTTTCCTTCTGGGTAACACTGAGAAAAGGCGTTTGCACACGTTCAGTCATTTATTCATGGAGGCCCACGAGGTCCTGGTTAGCACCCTGGAAGAGAATGTAACTCAGTCTCAAGTGCAAGGTGGGGCAGCCTATGCGTATTGGGAGAAAACGCAAACCCAAGCAGTCTGGCAGCCCCGGGAAGGATGCGGCAGCAGGAGCAAGGCAGGAGAGGGTGGCACAAGGGTCTCCAGATCAGGTGGGCCGTGCTGAGGTCCACCACTGCCTCTTTAATCTCCCTCCCTCCCTCCCTTCCTTGCTTCCTTCCTTCCTTCCGCAGACAGGAATGAAGGTGAGCAGGCAGTCAGGAAGAGAGGGGAGGAAGACGCATTTTATTTAATTCAGTTGTTCATCTTGGATGTTCCCTTCAGCCCCTGGACACAAACCAGGACCTGGGGTGTATGTGGACTGTGCCCAGCCCCCAATCCCCCAGGGCGTGCTGGTTTCTTTCTTTCTCACCTGACCCGAGATGTGCCTTTACCCAGGGGGGTTCCCTGAAGACCTACCTTGGGTCTTCTCAGAATTTGGACATCTTTACACCAACCGTTTCTTCTTCTGTTTGACCGCTACGTGTCTTTGTGCTCTGTCTTTTCTAATGAGGTTGAAATGTAGCAGAGGCTGCCCCTGCTCCCTGGGAGCCCCCGGGCTCACAGAGAAATGCAACCTTGTCCCAGGAGCCACCTGAATGAAGGAGACAGAGGTGCAGCTTTCTGGGAGCCCCTCCTGTTGTGCGGTCAGAGCTAGGTGAAGGCAGCCAAAGAGGCAGGAGCCAGGACTGAGAGAAGGTGGGTTGAGTAAAGGCAATGTGATCAGGCCAGGAGCTGCTGAGTGACCCTTCTGCATGGGGGGCCGAAGAGGTGGGCTGCTGAGGCCCTGGAGTTAGGGAAGGAGAACGTGTTGACCCTAACTTGGGCTAAGCTCGCCAACTGGCCCAGCACCCCCACCCCCACCCCGCCCTCTCACTCCCTTTCCCACTGGGAGGCTGCCTGTGGGCTGGGGACAGGAGGCCCAGGGTGGGGTCCCTTCCCCAGGGCCTGAGCAGGATCCTGAGTCGGCTGTGGCAGTGCCCAGGAGCCAGAGAGGAGCCTCCACCCCCTGCCCCCTTGGGCCCCTCTGTAATTAGGGCTATTTTTAGGCCCCTCTTCCTTCCTATTTCAGGCCTCTGGACTGGGCCAGAGAGTGGGCAGTGCTGGGGCCCAGGGCTGGAGCCGCTAAACTGGGCCGCAGCGTGGGAGCTGCTGCCACAGCACAGACCACAGCCCAGGGCGGAGCCCCAGTGGGGGAGGGGAGCCAGGACGTGGCCAGGCCTTGGGCAGGGCCCTGGGGGTGGGACTTGGTGCCTCTGACCCCTCCCAGGGACCCTCACCGATCTCTGATCTCCTCTCCTCCACTGGCCCAACCCTGTGCACTGGACCCCGAGTCCTGCTGATTTGAGGCATTTATCCCTAGACTGTAGACTCTCTCCCTCTCTCTGTCTCTCTCTTTCTCTGTCCAAGATAATGCAACCTAGGCGCCTTCAGGACTGTCGCTGTGGCAGGGGTGCCCAGGATGTTCACAGTAATGACCAGAGTGCTTCCTGTGTGCAGGCACTGTCCCAGCATGTGACCTGTATGCATTCGCTTACTGTATACAACCCTGTGAGCTCAGGGCTATTTTATCCCTATTTTCCAGATAGGAAAAGCGAGGCTCAGAAGTTGCCCCTTTTTCCATGTGTCAGGAGAGGCGTCCTTGTCTCTTTGCTAAGGGTTGGGGTAGGGGTGCTGAATGGCATAACTTTCTCCTTCATCTACTTCTGGGCTCCCCTCTGCAGACCCCAATTCCATCAGGGAAAGCTCCCAGGGCTGACCATCTGCCTGTCCATCAACCGAGGGTCCATGGTCTGTCCTGCAGGCGGAAGGGTGGGTCTTGCCCAGCTGGTTCCAGTTAGGCACAAGAAAGCTGGCAAGGGATATATTTAGCCCTGGTTTCTGGAGGAGCCGAGGTCTTTTATCCTAGGAGGCGCTGGCCACAGTGGGACTCGTCTTGCCAACGTTGGGCTCATGGGCTGCAGGGCAGGGAGCAGGGGCAAACGTGGCCCCGCCCACCTCTGTGCTGGAGGGAGAAGCGGCGAATCCGGCAGGGAGACCGAAGTCTCACCGCTACATGCAGGACATTCGGCCTGTGTCTCTGTAGGCTTGAGGCTCCTGGGGACATCGAGGGCTGGCCTGGGGGAGGGCTCTGTCCCACTCTGGCCAGGTCCAGACTAGCCTGTCCATGGATCAGGCTTATCCTCAGACTTCAGCCCTGGGAATCTGCAGCCCATTTAGGAGGCAGAGTTCCGGATGCGAAGGGGGCAGTTTCTTTTATTCTCTCAAAAGTGACTTCGGTGTTGATGTTTGCAGAAAGGGAGCGTTGTGAGGACCAGGTTTCCGCATGCTAGACAGAAAAGAAACACACAGAGGGAAGCCCACAGTGTCAAGGGGCGTCCCATGGCACACAGGGTGAGGAGGGAATGGTGCTTGGAGGGTGGTCACTGGACACTGATGAGCTGGCGGGCTGGGACCCTGTGCTGTGTGGTGACTGTGTGGCTGGGTTCCAGCAGTGGCAGCTGTGAGATGACCCGCTGGTGACAGTGGCAGGGCTCCATGCTGGGTGACTAGCACAGCGTGTGACCCCATCCTGATGTTTGAGGGGCAGCCTGTGAGCATGGTGGAAGGTGAGGGGCGCGGCTGCTGTAGGGCGTGTGGCTGTGATCTACTGGGGCTGTGTAAATTGCCCCCTGGATGCCGGTCTCCGTGTAGACAGCGAGTAAACACATGTGTGCCTGCGGCGCTTGGGGCTCCGGCTGCGCGTGTGGGTTGTCATTCTGGGTGTGCCCGGGGACCAGAAGGTGCCTGGGCCTTCAGCCACCCGCCACTTCCTGCCGTGGGTCATGCCCCCTTGCCCTTCCCGGGACCCCCAACCCAAAGCCACAGGCCCTTTGGGCCCAAGGAATCTTACGATGAGTTGTGAGTGCCTGTCTCTGCCCTAATCCTCTCACCCCCACTCCCTCGACCGTACCCACAGACTGCAGGCTTCTACCTGCCCCGGCGGCGGCGGGAGGCAGGGGAGAGAAAGAGGAGCCTGCCCGCCTGCCCGCCTGCCCGCCGCCCCTCTGTCGTCTCAGTGCGCAGACAAAGAGCTCACCCTGGTCTCTGTGGGCGTCTGGGAGACGCTGGGGGGATTAGCTGCCCGCGCCGCCCTCTCCCCACCTCATGCCAGCCCACCCGGCTGGCACCAGCACCTCGGAGCCCAGGGGCGGGCGGTGCCCTCACCACAGCCCTGGGGTGGTGTGTGTGTGTGTGTGTGTGTGTATGTGTATGAAGTGTCTGTGTGCACACACGCCTGTATATGGAGTGCGTAGTGCAGGTGTGCATAGAGTGCGCATCATATGTATGCACACACGTGTGTGCACGTGTGTATTGTGTGGGTGACATGCACTACATGTTTGTGTGTGCACACACGTGTGTGGAGTGTGTGTATGGGTGTCTGTGTATAGAGTGTGTGTGTGTGTGTGTGTGTGTGTGTGTGCGTGTGTCCCTGCCCCCAGCACTGGGGTCGCAGCAGGTGTTGCTCATGGAGAAGTGGGTCCTGGGGCACATGCCTGCTACTGTGGCTGGGTGGGGAGTGGTTTCCACGGCAACGGCCTGGCAGACCTCCATCTTGGTTGGCACTGCTGTGTCTTTGACTCTCTCCTTCCTGCCCTTGCTCCCTCCCCCACAGCAGGCTGCAGCTCTGACCTTCCATTCTTGCCCTTAACATTTGGGGAGCAGGGGCAGGCCAGTGAGGCCAGCAAGAGAGGGGGCCGCCCCCTGCGGAAGGCTCAGCTTGCCCAGGAGAGGGGAAGCCGCCTGTTTCCACGGGTCAGGAGGGCTGATGATCCACTGAGTTGGGACTGATGTGGGCCAAGCTACCTGTGGCTTCAGCAACTAGCGAGGTGCCCCATGATTTGAGGCTTTACATCTAGCAATTTCTCTGTGTTGTGCAGAACCAGAAATGGCGCTCAGTGTTCTTTCACATGCACTCACGTAAGGCTCTTTTCCTATTTCAGAGGTATTTAGATGGAGGCTCTAGAAGTTACAGATTAACCAGTCACTCAACTGGTGAACAACAGAACCAAGATGGAACCCGACATCTTTCTCTCTAAATGTCAAGAGAAACCCTTTGAATCCCTCACAATTCTCCGGGCTGGGCCTCCATCTCCTCTGGCCCTGTCCCTTCCACCTCTGAAGAGTCTATTGTCTTAGGAAACTGGAATGGAGATGGGCCAGTGTGCACTGGGTGAGATGGCCTGTGCCCTCCCTCGGTCACGCCCCACCCTCAAGGCCCCTTTCCATGGACATTTCTTACAGATATTTACTGCTTGGGGAGTATTTATAGAATTTATAGAAAACCCCTTCCTCTTCCTGCCAAAGGGTTGGGATCTACTTTGTTTTAAAGATCTCTCTGTAGTCTCTTCTATCATAATGTTATCCTGTAGGTTTAGTCCTCTCCCCTGCAGGTGAGGCCTGTCTCCTTCCTTCTGTCTGCAGTGGAGACTGTGGTGCACCAGCCCCATCCTTTCCATGGGCGTGTGCTGCCGAGAAGGTAACTGGGATTTCTGCTGGCTAGGAGAGGCTGTGGAGCTCAGAGAGCTGGCTCAATGCTCTGAGTATACCAGAGGATGAGTGCATGTCGATGGACATAGAGTGGTGAGTTGGGGTATGACTGAATGCATGGATGAGTGAGCAGATAGAATGTGTGCATGGGTGAGTGTTTAGGTCAATAGATATATGGGTGAATGGTTGAATGACTAGATCGTTAGGTGGATGATGGATAGATGGATGGTGGATGGATGGATGACTGGATTGATGGTGGATAGATGGATGGATGGATGGATGGATGGTTGGATTGATGGTGGATGGATGGATGGATGGATGGTCAGATAGCTATATGTATGTATGGGTGGATGGTCGAATGTATGTATGGATGGTGATGGCTGGCTGGATGGTTGGATAGATGTATGTATGTATGAGTAGATGGATGGATGGTGGATGGCTGGATGTATATATGTATGGGTGGATGTATGGATAGGTGGATATATGGATGGTGGATGGCTGGCTGGATGGTTGGATAGATGGATATATGTTAGATGGTTGGAAGAGTGGATGGATGGGTGCATGCGTACATAGAAGGATGAACAGATGGAAAGAAGGATGTACAGTTGAAAGAATGTATGGATAAATGCATGCATAGATGGATGCATGGGTGGGTGGATGGAAGGAAGGAGAATAGATGGATATATGAAAGAGTGGAGATGAATGGGAGAGTGAGTGAGAGGTGTGTGAATGGACTTCAGGGAGAGGTGTGGGAGCCTGGAGCTTTAGAAAACAGGCTATATGTAAAGAATAAATGATTCATAGCCACCTTAGTTTTAGGCAGCTCTTAATCCTCTGGACTGATGGAGAGAAACCTGGTAGTTGCAGCCTGATTAATGTTATAATCAGGGTGGGTTCTAGCTTCACCTGTGAAATTGGAGGGTCTGCACATTTTTCATCTTCCTTCCTGTTTCTCCTCTGAGGATCCAGGGCACAGACAGAGGAGCGTGCCAGGCTCCTCGTCCCTGAGGGTCAGATAAGTGGCTGACTCCCTGAGGGTCTAAGGCTGTTCCTCCAGGTTCCCCTGAGATTTAGTCAGTCATGGAGGGGCCTGGAGTCATGTAGGTTAGCCTGGCAGCTGCAGAAGGTGTGATGCTGATGAAGAATTGGTGGTGGTCATGCTGCCCCGACAATAGAACCGGGCACTGCCCTGAATAAGAAGAGACAAGCAGATGCTCTAAGAAGACATGGAGTTAGATTAGGGGGGATGCTTGTTGGAGGAAGGGGTGGGGTGGTTTGTGGGGTCATTTCTCTTTCCTTCCTGGTGTCAGGATGATTCCTGCCTTAAGAAGACACTTTTGCCCTTCTCTTAGGGAAAGTACACCCTCCAAGGCCTCCGGTGGGCTGGCTTGCATGTCAATTCTAGGAGCCTCATGCATGGAGGACCTGTGGGGTCCATCCAGGCACCTTACAGAGTTCATCGCCTTTAATTCACACACCATTCTTTCAAGGTAGGGAGTATTTCTCCCACTTTACAGATGAGGAAACTGAGGCTCAGAAAGATTAAGAAAGGCATGTCCTAGTGGCTCAAGACACTTAGCCAGTAGCTGGGGTGAGGACCATGTAAAGTTTAAGGACCCAGGCTCTCCACTGGGGCCAGGGGGACAACCAATAATTAAAAAAAAAAAAAAAGTGCTCCTTCCTTAAAATGCTTCTTCCTCCTCTCCCTTCCTTCCTTTCTTCGAAAAAAGAATGATTAAGACTGTGCCTAGGATTGCCCACCTAGGAGGCTATCAATCTGGATTCCCATTCACAGTGGCCTGGCTTCTCTGTCTGGTGCATACATTTCTGGGACCGCTGACCACCCTCCCCATGGCCACAGGTGAGCTGGAGAGAAGCAGTTAGAAGGTGAGAGGTAGGCCCTGGAGAAAGAGAAGGCTCCAGAAGGAGGAAACGGACTCTGGCGAGAACCTTCAGGTGTTTCTAGGCCATCTGTGAGGAGGCCGCTGGGCTCTGTCTGAAGAGGCCGCATGCAGGACTGGCTGAGGCCACCAGAAGCACTTTCTGGCCTGGGGGTGGATGCGGGACTCTGGAGCAGGCCAGGGGGAGGGCATCTTGGTGAAGTGTCCTGGGGGGCCTGTAGTGCTGCTGGCTGCTGACCAGAGGCCAGAGCTGCTGAGCTCATGCCAGGATGTTCCCTCCCAGCCCAGAGAGGCTGGTGTTCCCTGCCTGGGCGGGAGCTGGGAACCCTGGGAGCTGGAGGTCTCCCGATGCAGAGACAGGCACGTCTAGGGGTGGGTGCTGGGTGCACCTCAGCATCCCCAAAGTGGGAACTGGGAGACACAAGGACAGATTCCGTGGCACACAGGCAGGTGGTCCCTTCAGGAACCAGGAGAGAAGCTGTCCCTCCCTGGACTGGGCAGCACTGGCCATGCTTGTGGGCCGCCTAGAGGGCAGAAGGGCGGCCATGAGCCCCAGGCCTGCCCAGAGGTGACCTGGTGGCCCAGACCTCGGACCAGTCCTGAGCAGCTGTGTGGGGGCTGGGCAGGGTGGGAGCAGAGCCTGGGAGGCCCAGGTGGGCCTGAGCAGGGGGCGGCCCCTCCTGTGTCTCCCCTCCTGCTGGCCTCCCTCCTCTTCCTTTGATGCTCTTACCACAGACTTCAAACAAGCTGCCCTCCAAGCTGCCCGCCACCGCCCGCCCGTTGTAATTAGAGCCTCTCCGGCTGCCTCTGCCCTCTCTCCTGGCCGTTCTCTCTCTCTCCCTCTCCTGTCTCTCCATCTCTATCCATCTTCCTCTCCATCTTCCTCTCTCTCCTCTCTCCTCTCCTTCTCAGTTGATGAACTGCCCTCAGTTGGGTCCTTCCTGCCCAGAACCTGGGATTGGTTCCCTTTTCCCTGGGGAGCCGGCTATCTCTTCCTCCCTGCTAGGTGACCCCTGGACTCACACCCTGCCCTGTACTTCCGCCAGGCTGTCCCCAGGCTGTTTTTTCTGGTCAGCCTCATCTCCCACCCCACGGCAGATGGGGCCACGTCTACTCTCTTTTCCAAAAGAAGGGGGCGG
Source organism: Solenodon paradoxus (assembly GCA_004363575.1). Lineage (NCBI taxonomy): Eukaryota > Metazoa > Chordata > Mammalia > Eulipotyphla > Solenodontidae > Solenodon > Solenodon paradoxus. The sequence goes on along the minus strand of RJWH01001344.1, from coordinate 110,955 downwards.
GTCTTGTCCAGGAGCCTCTCCAGGAAAGGGACCAAGAACCCTATAACCTCCACCCAGCACTGGGTCTTGGGCTGGGCCCTGACCCTGCTGGGAGCCGGACACCTCTAGCCTGTCCACTGTGACAGCAGACTCCCTCCCTCCACCCCTACCCGCTCGTGGAGGAAGGCTCGGAGGGGGAGGACCTGGGCAGTGAGTGGCCTGCAGGTGGACGGACCCTCGGGCTGAGGGAGCCGATTGGAGCCTCCTTTGACACTCCTGTTCTAGACTGGCTCCCAGCCCACTGGGCCTGTTTCTCAAGGCTGGTGTAAGGAGAGGTGATAATAAGAAAGATGTGACTAATCCCTGCCTCGGACACCATGTTTTCCAGTTGACAGTGCCATTCCCCAGTCACATGGGATCCTCGTGACCTCCAGGCTGGCATAGGATTAGATGACCACAGCTTCTTTACAGATGAGCTCACAGAGGCGCAGGTGTGCCCCTGTGCTCTCTCTACGGCCCCACCTGGAATGCGAGGGCAACCTGGCCGGGCTGGGGGCTTGGGGTCCTGTCACGGGATCCACAGCGGGGACAGGAGGACACCTGCCACTGACTGAGGCTCGCTGTTCCTCAGGCCTGCGTAGTGCTGGGTGGCAAAGACGGGTGCCCACTGGGTGATGGGAGCTCAAGAGTGAAGGAACCACAACACTGGGCATTTCTGGACGCTTGGGGGAGCAGGAGTCAGAGCACCTCCTCTGAGTTGGCAAGACCTGGGGTGGAAGAGGCTTGGCCAGGCAGCCCAAGGACGTGAGCGTGTATGTGTTTGTGTGTGTGTGTGTGCGCGCGCGTGCACAGTCACAGTAGAGTGTGATGATATGTGTGTGTGTGAAAGTGCGGTCCGAGTGACTGTGTGTGCCCTGCGAGTGCGTCTGCACACTCAGTGTGCCTGTGACTGCGGCTGCGTGTGAGTGTGTAAGTGCACACAGCTGTGCGCTTCTGACCGAACAAGTGAGCTGACTGTGCGCAGCTGTGTGTGAATCCGCTGTGTCTCTGATGTGGAAGGAGATCCGTACACGTGAATATGTGTCCAGGTGAGCGAGGGCGGGACGGCGTGCACAGCTGTGTAAGCATTTGCACGTGTTACTAGTGTGCTGTGTGAGTGGTGGGGGTGATCCGTCGTGAGCGACAGCAGCATGTCCTTGTCCCTCTCCCATCCTCCACCCTTCCCCAGGGCTACCACCCACCGTGCATGACTTTCTGCACTTTGCTGGCAGGAAGGGCCCAGGAAGGGTGGTCGGCAGAGGAGGGAGGGAGACGTGGCCTAGTCTCCAGGCCTGGGCTCCAGGGAGGAATGGAGGAAAGAGGCCTCCTCCCCCACCATCCCAAGGCCCAGCGTGAGAATGGGAAGGAAGGATGGTGACTACAGCAGCGTCAGCACTGAGTCCTGAGTGTGTGTGGCTCTGCCTGGTTCCAGCCTCTGCCCTGCCAGAGGCCTCCCTGATCGTGGACTCCTTACCTAGGAAGGCCTTTCCCTGGGCTCCCACATCTCACTCCCTGGCTCTTCCCCTCTCCCCTGTCCGAGAACTTTGGCCTGTTTTCCCGGCTCTGCCAACTTGGCAGGGCCTCCAGTCTGAGGTTCTTGGCTGGGGAGAAGCCTGGGGGAGTGAAGGAGTTTCTCTTGCCTTTAGAAATTGGGGATTTGGGCTGAGGTTGGCGTGCTCGCCCCAGACAGACTTGTCCGAGCACACCTCTGCTGCAGGGAGGGACAGGCCCTTCTGCCACCCTGCCCTGGGGGTGGCCGTCTGGGCAGGGACAGGCAGCACTCCCTCTGGGAGGCCCAGTCTGAGGCAGGAGGAGCAACCCTGGCCTGGGGACCCTTCGGGTTAACAGGAGAGACAGACATACTGACTCCTGAGAGCTGGAGCCACACAGCGAATCTGGGAGACGTTCCTGGCCTGACAGGAACAAGAGACACACGACACTTTCTGAGGGCTGAGCAGAAAGTAGTCACTCATTTCTCCTTTAGAGAAATGAAAGGGACACAAAGAAAGGAAAGGGGAAGAAAGGAGGAAGAGGAGGCAGGGAGGGAGGGGGCACCAGGGTTGGGGACTCCAGGGCCGATGGAAGTAAACTGTGAGATGCTGGGCAGCGTCCTGAAGGTCATCAGGATGCCAGAGCCTGAGTCTTTGCCCTAAAATGAGGGAGGATTGGGGCCCCTGGCATTTATTTTGACCATCGTGGTCTCTCCAGGACCCTGGAGAGTCCCTGCAAAGTTCTCTCTCTTTCTCTTTCTGCCTGTCTCCCACTAATATTGAGGGAGACACCCTTCTGGGCAGTTCAGAGGGCTGAGAAGAGCCCCTCCCTGCTTCTCCCTGGAGATCCTGCTCTGCTTTTGAGGAGGAAGCAGGGACCTCAGCAGGGGCTGGGGCTGGGGGTCCCCATCTTTTCAACATCTGTCTTATTTTCTCCTGGCCCCGTTCCCTCCCTCCCCAGATCCAGAAAATCACAGCCAGGCTGCCGCTTCCCGGACTCCTTCATGATCCTCAGTGCAGGGAAGGGGGCAAGTGGCAGAGCCACCAGGTCACCCCTTGTCCAACCCCAGGCTGCTGGGGGGCTGCTGGCATTGCTCAGGAGGCGCTCATGTTTGAGACCCAGCATCACCAGGTAGTCTGCTTGGCTGCAGCCTCAAACACTAGGCTCAGAGAACCCCAGAAGGGAGTGGGTAGCAGAAAGACTTGGTCCCAGCATCCCAGCCCTGCTGTGCCCCTCTGCGCCCTGTTAGCACCCTAGGTTTAGTCTCTGGAATCACATGAGGTCAGGGGCTGGTTCAAGACCCCAGGCTGGCTCTCCCCTGTGGACTGAGAGGCTCAAGGGACCAGGAAGTGCCCTCCACTGACCAACTCCAGCTTCAAGGAGGAGGGGGGAGTTGGGTATGGCCAGGAATAGATGGATCTAGAATTAACTCTGATGGTAGATTGGCCAGTTCCCTCCTCAGTAGATGAAGGCTCTAGAGGGCGAGAGTGCTGGCACTTTGCCTGGTGTTCAAAGCTCCATCTGACCCAAGCTGACTTGTGTGGCAATTGCTCAAATAGTTGAAATTGACTGACACAAACAACTCAAATAAGACCTGCTTGAGTTTGTGAGTATTTTGTGAGTATTTTCCAAGAGAGTAAAATGAAAAAAAGTATTTAAAGGAAGGCAGGCAGGCAGGCAGGAAGGAAGCAGTTTTATTTATTTTTGCTTGCTCCCCCTAACCCCAGGGTGAGAACCCAGGCGCTTGGGCTTCACATGGTCCACACCCCAGCCGCTGGCTTAGTGCCTGAGTCAGCAGGGTGCGCGGCATTTTCCACGCGACATTTTCCAGTTTTCACATTCCCTAATGTTCCCCGCTCTCTGAGCAGAGCCTGTGGCTCAGCATGGGGGCTCCGTGCTGGAATCCCAGGCCTTATTTCTGTCTTATTACTGTGTGTGTGTGTGTGTGTGTGTGTGTGTGTGTGTGTGTTTCAGACCAGGGGAAGGGCCATCTCAGGCAGAGCCCAGACCCCTAGATGCAGGGCCTGTCTACCCTTCCATGTTCCATGGAGCCCTTGGCAGCCTCACACTCTGGCTCCTGTCTGGGGAAGTTCTGCACGAAGCTGCCTTCTCTCCTCCAGGGGCAGGCCTGGCAATCCCTGCCAGCATTCTGTGGCTGCACCCTGGCCCTGGGGCCTGCCAGGGTCTGGTAGATGGTATGGGGTCCTAGTGTGGCCCAGATACTACAGTGAGTGGGAGATGGGATTGGGAATTCTTTGATTTGGTGCCATCTCACCCTGGGGTCTGGTGCCACTCCAGAGCACAGTTTTCCTGGGTGACAGCCTCCTCCTTACCTTGGCCTTTGGTAAGAGACCTTTTCCCCTCAATACCCAGCCCCCCACCGTGCACCTCAGCTCACTGTCTTGGAGCTCTCCCCCATTTCTGCCTTCCTGCGCTGTGCTGAGCTCCTAACAGAGCCATGTACCTAGTAGTTACTTCTCCCAGGTGGGCTCATTGAGTCTGCCTGGAAATGAGGATCATTATCCCCTACCTTAGGACGAGGAGCTAAGGCCCGGGAAGGTAGAATGACTCTCCCAAGGTCACCCAGTTAGGAAGCTGACAGCAGGGATTCAGGCTGTCTGGCTCCAAGGAGGGCAGGGACAGAGGGGACACTGCAGAGGAGCTGGGAAGGGCCTTGAATGCCTTGTGGAAGGATCTCAGCTTGATTCTGTAGGTGAAGGGTTTTTAAACAGGAAAGCTACACAGCAAGAGCAGAAAGCCAGGGTCCCAATCCTGCCCCAAACACCTAGCTGTGTGACCTCACACAAGTTACTTAACCTCTCTGTGCCTTTTTTTTTTTTAAATTTAAGGAAAGGTGCAGGGAGATGAAGGCTAGCAGGCAGGCAGGAAGAGAAGGGGAGGAAGAAGTACTTTATATTACTTAGTTGTTCACATTGGCCCCAGGATGTGAACCTGGGTCCTTGGGATGAATGTGGACTGCATTAGCTGAAGGCAGTAGAGGAAACTGCTGCTCCACCAGGGCGTGACCCTGTGACTTTTTTTTTTTAAGGAAAGTTACAAGCAGGAATGAAGGTAAGTAGGCAGGCAGACAGGAAGAGAGAGGAGGAAGTGTTTTTTATTTAGTTGTTTTCATTAGTTGTTTCCCGCCCCCTCCCCCCTCCCCCAGTCCTTGATATGTATGTGGACTGTGCTCGTCTGGAGACAGCTGACCTAACCACTACTCCACCAGGGCATGCCATGTGCCTCTTTAGGCTTGTCCTGATGATTGAGTGGGTTGGTGAGTCTCAGGTACTTGGACAGAGAGCAGTGCATGGCACACATGCATGAGCACTGGAGGCACCTAGCTCCACTCTCCCATTGACTTTCCTACCATCTTACCCCACTCCTGCCCTCTGCCCTCTCTGAGAAATGAGACGCTGCCTTGAGTAAGGAACGGAGCCTGTGACCTGTCAT